>RXOD01004323.1:0-24065 GCA_005223375.1 Amoebophrya sp. AT5.2
TACGGGTTTACGCCGCAGGCCCGCCTCCCCGCCGCGGCGACGAACAGCGATCCCTACGGGAGAAACTACTACGACGCTGGCGCCGTGCTCGCAAACGACCGCAGCCCCGCCGACCTCATGGCTCTCACCGCGGGGAGGCGGGTGAACTTGGTCTACCCACAGGACGCGGCAGCCGCCCGGGAAACAAAAAACGGCCCGCAACTCGAAGATATCCAGAGCACGTCGAGCCAGCACCTCGCCTACCGGCCGGCCGCCAGGCGTTTCGTGGAGGAACCGGACCCGGCGCTGGTGCACAAACGTTTGGTGGAGCCCGCTGGGATCACCGCGCTGGCCTTCGCCGAAGACTGGCTCGCGATCGGTTTCGACGACGGTTTTCTGCGGATCCTCGACTTTCCGGGACTGCAGCCGGTCTTCATGGCGCATCTCGCGGAGGAACAAATTTCGTGCGTGGACTTCTCCCCCGACGAGAAACTGCTGGTTGCAGGCAGCTTCGACCAAAACATCTACGTGCTGAAAAACGTCGCTGCCGACGCCGGTACAAGTGGAAACCCGAGCGCAACTACTTCGGCTTCGCGGGGTAATACCAGGAACAACGGCATCAATAATAAGTCGTCCGCAGCCGCAGGAGCGCCAGCAACGAGCTTCAAACCCATCGCAAAGCTCGCCGGAAACACCTCCTCCGTGCTTAGGCTGGCGATCTCCGCCGACAGCCACATTCTCATGTCGAACGCGGCCGACGGGGCGATTCTGTACTTTGACCTGCAGACCTTTGAGCGGTACGGCAAGTCTCGCGACTTCCGGGACACGCTCTTCGATACGGCCATGCCGCAGTCGTGGGCCACGCAGGGCGTGTGGGCCAGCCAGCATTCGTGGACCAGCCTCACCTTGAACTGCGTGGCCGCGCACAGCGACGTGTGCATAACGGGGGACGACAACAATTTTCTGAAGCTCTTCCCCTACCCGGCGACCTTCGAAAAAACCGCCGGGAAGGACTACACGGGACACGCAGCCGCGATCCTGGCAGTCGACGTGTGGCAGGACCGGACCGGCACCACTGCCGCTGCGGCGAACGCAGGCGCCGCGGGCAGGGGCCTGGACAAGTACGACCAGGAAATTGCGGAGTTGCGGCGGCAGGGCGACCTGACGAAGGTCGGCGCGGTGGATCGCTCCAAAGTAGGAGGCGCCTCCTTGTCCGCCGCTGCGCCGCAACAGCCACCGCCATCTGCTGCCGCGTCCGTGACACTGAAGGAGTCCGACCCCCGGGTCCGCGCGTTGTCCGCGGACGCGCACGGCGCTCTGTTCGAGTGGGAGGTGTACACGGACCCGATGCTGCGGGAGCTGAAGGCGCGGCACGCCCTGAAGAAACAGGCGCCGAAGGAGCGGGGCGGAACCGGTGGGGGGGGAAATCCAAATGCAGGGGCGAGTGGGAATGCAGGACAGCATGGCGGGACTGGTGGACACCACGTCCACACGCAGCCGGCGCCGGTGAACGCGGCGAAATTCAAGTTTCCGTGGGAGGATAAAGCGTTCATCAAGCGACAGATCGAGTTGCGCCGCAAAGAGCTGGACTCGATGCAGTCGAGCCGGCTGGTGACGATCACGCGGGACGAGCTGAAGAAAAAGTGGGCGAGCTACGAGGGGAGGCGGGAGTACTACAACCTAGTGAACCCCCCGTGGGCACGCTGGAGCGACCTGGAACCGAACAACGAGCAGCGGAACAACTTCGGGGCGGGAAGGGCGGCGGTCGGAGGGGAAGGGCGAGACTTGCACCTGACGAGACTAGAGCGGAAGATCGCGAAGCTGCCGTCGTCCCAGCCGCATTCAGCGCAGGCGTACCCGCCGTGGGCAATTTTGAGCGACAAAGTAAAGCCGGACCGCTGCCAAAAATATGAAAGCAAACGGCCGTGGGACTGGGTGGAATAGCTATTGGAGCCGGCTATAGTACCGAGGCGATGGCGGAAGGGGAAGCCAGAGCAGGAATTGGCACTTGAAGAAGGATATGGTAGAGTTAAGCGAGAAAAGCGACTCCAAGATGAGGGTTATCGAATTTGTGTGCGAGTGCAGTAGGGACAACTAGGATCTTGGATTCTCACACTTCAATACCGTACTGTCATACCACTTTGAAAGATGACTCGACGTTGCTTGAAACAGAACATCACGCAGGCAGTTTCATAAATGCTGCGCGTTTTCTGGAAGATAGCGAATCAAACGAGCTGAAGGGAAAAGCTGCGGCGGTTGCCCGCAGAGCACCACGACTTGAATAACACTTCTGCACAGTGATGTACAGGGAAGTACCGATGCACAGACCCAAATGTTTCAGTTTCGCATCGAATCAGATTACTTACCAAAAAATCGGAGAATACCGCTGTCGGAAGTAGGACTGCGCGTTGTTCTTGTCGTTGTCGGCAGATCCCCTCGAGAGCAGCTCGATTCCCGAAAAAGCTGCGTCAGATATGAACTACACGTGATCGTGATCTACTGCAACATTGTTCTGTGGTTTCTCTGCGAGCTTTGGGTACTTATTTTAGGTATACTCGTAGTGTCGCTTGTCCTTCAAGAATTTCGTGTCAACCATGTATCAAAATATCGAACTGCAGTAGCTACTGCCATTGCAAGCGGTTTTATTGTGAATAGCTGCCTGCCCGTAGAAACGAAGGTAACTCATTTTTTTAGCGTTGTCTATCTCACCAGTAGGTAGAAACGGTCATAAGACTGCCAGCCTCGCACTTGCCTGTGTCCAGTTTCACAGCCTCTACTTTGTTGGCGACCTCCTAGGCGCAGAAATCATGGCGGGGGAGGAGATTTTAGTCCGCCTGACGACCGGCGCGGGCCGTACGCGGTTTTCGGTGCCCTCCAGCGCGACGCTGCAAGAGCTAAAGCAGAAAATCGAGGCAGTACAGTTTGAGCGTTTTCTTCGCTCTCATGTGATTCTTTAGTGCTCCACCAGGTCTGCCTTTTTCTCGCATAAAAGATCTCAACTTGACCACACAGCAAACCCACGTGCCGTGGACGTCGCAGCAGCTTTCCTTTGAAGGCAACCGTTCCGTCGGCAGCGCGCACTCAACGAAGATCACCGAGCTCGGCATTTCAAGCGGGACCATGCTGTTTCTGGCAAATTCCAAGAACGCCGAAATCAAGTCGACGGTAACCAATTCCGCGAACCTGCTCGCGAAGGCGCCCGTTGCCGCCGTGGACGGCACCGGCGCAGCGGCAGGGGCGGCAGGCGGCGCAAGCAGCAGCTCGTCGGGACAAACGCTCAAGAACGGGAAGACCGTAGTGGGGCCACCGCCGGCGGGTCTGGCAGCGGCAGGCGGCAACGACACGGCAGGGGGGTCGTCTTCCAGCAGCTCCAAAAAGCCGGCGGAAAGCAGCGGAATATTAGTGAACGGAAAGCCGATGGCAGCACGTATTGCTTCGTTTGCTTGTCTACTGTGCGATGTTCTCTTGACGAGGATGCCGAAAATTGTACTTTCATTTCAGCTTGGTGGCTAGTCTGACCGTGACCTGCCCGCAGTGAGGCCATCTTACTCCTCGACCTCTTTTCAACGTCATTCCAACACGAACGCCACGAACCACAACAGCCGACAAAAAGGATCCTACCCACGTTTCGTTCGAGAAGTTTCTGCAGCAGCGGCGTTTCGAAGTCGGCAGCCTTCCTGGGATGCAGAGCTACAAGCCTGTGCGAATCGAGCGCGGCAGACAGAACAAGCTGCCGCCGCCCGTCACACTCGGTCACCAGAAGTTTCGCCATGTCGACTACCTGGAGTACTTTTCACGCTCCTGTTTTTTGTGCATCTACCTTCTAATTTTCGTTCTCCACTCATTTTGATTTTGTTTTTGCCCTCGACGAACAACAGACACGACCCTTACATATGCTAAGTATACTTAATTGATTGAATAACCCCAGGTACATGAACGACGAAGCGATTCAGAATTTCGTCGGCTACTGGCGTTCCCGGGACATGATGGAGCAGCGCGGCGGCTATCTGTATGGGTACTACCGACCCGACAAGCACGTGGAGCACGGCGTGCGTGCGGTTATGGAAGGTACTTAGGACTTTTTTGCTACCGCACATGCCGAAATTCATTTTTGTTCCTGTATTCTATTCGTCCCATCAGATGGCGCTTCGACAAACCGATGGCTGTGTTAGGTGGTACAGTTATTGAAAATAAGCCTAGCGCTAGCGCTGTGTATAAGCAACTCGTCGACCACTGCACACCAGCCATCTACGAGCCGGAGCAGTCCGGTGCAGATTTTGTGCAGTTTTCGCGACTGCCGGACTCCGCCAGCGAGCTTTCGGACAAGATAGCGAAGCGGCTCGGGCTTGAGAAAATCGGCTGGATCTACACGGGACTGCCGCGCGACGAGCTTCTCAACGCCCAGGAGGTGCTCGAGATCGCAAAAATGCAGCAGCGGTACTTATGCGTTCGCGCATTACCGCTTTTCGAAGAGAGCTGCTCATCGATCCGACATTCCTGATCGATCCGGCTCCAGCGTCAATCTTCTAATCGCCTCTTCCTTTCCATTCCTAAATCTCGATCGAAGAAGTTTTTCGCACTGCTACTTCCCAACGTACTAATACTTCATAGCTTCTACTCGACCCCCAGGTATAGCACTTCCGCGCATTATTCCGGGTACAATCTCTCCACGTTCGTCTCCTGCACCGTGCGCCCAGACGTGGAGAACGGTGGGAACCCGGATACGAAGGTGTTCATGTGCAGCGACCAGTGTTCGGCCATGCTCCGCGACGGCTGCCTGGACGAGGACAACGCGGACCCCAAGTCCATGCAGATCCGGGAAGCGCCCGAGCCGGGCGTGATCATGCCCGCCGTGCTGCAGTCGGGCAAGGACGCGGGAAAGTTCGATCCCGACTGGTTCATCGTTCGCATTAACGACGGTGCGCCCCGGCGAGCGAAGTCCATATTTTCGCACGCAAAGTTTCCACAGGAGAACCGACCCGGACTGGGCCGCGCGAGCAAGCAGGACTTCCGGAACTATCTGAGGAACGTCGGGAACGCGGGCGCGAGCAGCCCGAAAGACACGTGGCGGAGGTTCGCGGACTTCAGTTTGCTGGTGTGGATGGCGAGAGAGTTCGACCTGGAGACGGTTTACGAGCTGTGCGACTCGATCAAAAACAGGAAGGAGGTGCTGCCAGGAATACTGGAAATGGTGTCGGCGGTGTGATTCGTGGCTGGTGAGACTCGCATCTGATAGCCAGTATCTGGGCGAGGCAGTTCGCGGCGCGGCAGCGAGCGATCGTGCCTATTGGCACGCACAAAAGTGGCTTCATTGGCTGCACCTCATTTACCTTCCGAATGCAGCGGCGAAACATTTTTTGGAGACAAACTTTTTAAAGCACAAAAACGCGTTGGTACTACAGACGATCATTCCCACAAACCTGAGCGTGTACTTAATTGTCACCCAATGAATGCCGAAAAAAACAGGAAAGAGGCCCTTGGCGGTGCTCCATTCATGCGCATTCTTTTGCTTTTGTTTCGTCGTGTGTCGCTGCTCTCCGCATCCAGTGTTGAAGGCGCCAACGGTCGTCTCTTGAAGTAATAATAATACACAGTTCCCGGCGAAGAGCGACGAATGTCAAAACCCAAGAAAACGATTGCGCCATGCATCGATCCGCAAAATCCGAACCGATACCTTTTTCGTACTGACTCTAAATGATACTCACCGGGGGCTTTGACGTTTTGCAGCTGCGGACGGCGAAAATAGACGCAGTAGATACCGTAGAAAATAAGAAGCAGCTACGCACGAGTCGCAATTCACAACAACAAATAAAATTTACTACACTTGTTCGGTTTCCGAAAATGGATGAAGAGTACGACGTGATCGTTTGCGGCACCGGGCTGAAGGAGTGCATCCTGTCGGGGCTGCTTTCCGTGTCCGGAAAAAAGGTGCTCCATGTGGACCGGAACAACTACTACGGGGGTGACTGCGCCTCGCTCAATATCACCAACATCTGGAGCAAGTTCAAACCAGGCGAAAAGCCACCACCAGAGCTTGGTAATTTATTAAGATATATATATAAAGATCGATCCGCGTAGTTGCTTGCTCAAAGTAAAAATTTTTCTACACGTACGAGAAAGTGCCTGTCGAAAGCGAAAGTAGGTAAATTTTGAAACTGCTCCTGCGCTTCCACTGAAAGTGAAACCAATCAGGTCCCAACCGCGACTGGAATGTGGACCTGGTACCGAAATTCGTGATGGCGAACGGCCTTCTGGTCAAAATGCTGCTGCACACAGGCGTCACGCGATATCTCGAATGGAAAAGCGTCGATGGTACTACAGATAAGTTAGTACTCACGAGTGGGCGTTTCGAATTTGAGCTGTAGGTGTCGTTGTCGGCTGGAAGAAGGGAAGCAATGTTGATGTGTATGTTGCGGCACTTAATCGCGATTCCGAAAATTTTCACCAGGCACCTACGTGTACCAGTACCAGGAGGCAGGGTTTTTTTCATCGGAGAAATTCATCCACAAGGTGCCGGCAAACGACAAGGAAGCGCTGTCCTCAAACCTGATGTCACTACTCGAGAAGAACCGCGTCAAAAACTTCTACCAGTTCGTCTTCGGTACTGAGAAAATGAAAATTTCTCCTGCGTGACAAAATGTTTTCGGATTTTTGTTGAAGCCTACTGCAGGTGAACTGCCCAGATTTCTTCTGCCGTTTTCTGCTGCAGCCGAAGTGGTTTGAAAACTATAAATACATAGAAAACTACCTCCACGGCGACAGGTTGGGACGACAAGAATCAGCAGACATGGCAGGGCGTGGATCCGAACCGGCACAGCATGCAGCAGGTTTACGACAAGTTCGGGCTCCAGCCGGGCACGATAGATTTTCTCGGTCATTGCGTCGCCCTGTACACGGACGACAACTACCTCCGCTGCGCCGCCGGCCCGACGTTAAACAAAATGAAGCTGTAAATACTTATAATATTCAAGAACAGAAGATACAGACACAGATGTTGCCCACCTCGTACTCTTTCGTTCGAGCGATGGATACGGAAACTCGCTCTTCAACATTATCTCGACCGGTTAGATTCATCTTCTCATCACAGGTATATGGAGTCCATCTCTAGGTACGGAAACTCGCCCTTCATCTATCCAATTTACGGGCTCGGCGGCCTCCCAGAGGGGTTTTCGCGATTGAGCGCCATCCATGGTGGCACCTACATGCTGAACAAGCCGATAGACGGCTTCGAGTACGACGAACAAGGTACAGTTACAAATCTTTATCGTCGCGAACGTGATCCTCTTCTTTCGAGAAACAAAAAGTGAACGGAACCTGCTCCGACCTATGTGAGGTTCAAATTACCGTGGCTCGAATGTTGAAAGCAAGTTGATCGAAAAACGTAATTTTCTCACATCAGGTAAAGTGTGCGGCGTGCGAAGCGGGTCAGAGGTTGCGAGGACAAAATTGGTGATTTGCGACCCGAGCTACGCGCCGGAGAACAAGCGAAGACCAATCGGCCAAGTGATCCGCGCGATCTGCATCCTTGGAGCGCCAATACCCAACACGGGCGATGTCAGCTCAGTATTCATAGAAAAACTTTGCTAAGTAGGAATCTTCTAGACAAGACTGTGACCGCCCGTGTGACCGGTTCTTTTGCATCCTCAGACTCCCTCCGCCTCCATCACCAAGGGAAAAAGCTTTAACCACCACTCTCCTAAGGTCCAGATCATCCTGACCGCAGACCAGATGAAGCGGAAGACTGACATCTACGTGATGATGGTGAGCAACTCGCACATGGTAGCGGCAAAAAACAAGTACATAGCCATCGTGTCCACAACGGTAGAAACCGCCAAGCCAGAGGAGGAAATCAAGCCCGCGCTCAAACTGCTTGGACCCATCGAGCACATCATGTGCACGGTACATTCATCGTGGCATATCCAAATCCATTCTACTTTTATTTCTTTGTCGAAGATAGGTATGGTAGGAGATTATTTTCACAAAATCCGTTTTCCGCAGGTGTCAACCCTCTTCGCTCCGACGGACAAAGGCGAGGACGGGGTGTTCGTAACGTCAAGTTACGACGCGACGAGCCACTTTGAGAGCGCCTCACTGGACGTGATGCACATGTGGAAGCGAATGTTTGGCGAAGAACTCGTGCTCACCGTCCACAAAGACGCGGAGGCCGAGTGAGGGCTTTCATTGCCCTGTCATTGCGACCGATCTATGCGCGCCCTTCGATTGAATTTTTGACGCGTCGAGAAACCAGAGTAAGTATCCAGAAGACACCAGAGTGCACAGACGAAAACCCGGATCGTCATCAACATTGCCCCATTCGCATTTTTTCAAGCATCGGCTACTTTCGCGCGAGTGGAGTTAGGATCCTCGCAGCTGAGGGTGGCGCTGGCATTGGCGTGGTCCACCGAGACGAGCGGTGGCGCGTCGTGATCGATGCCTTTGGTGGCGCGCGTTCCTGTTCCCGCCGTGCAGATTCATTGGCGTTGAGAAAAACTCTTGTGCCGAACAGGCGGTGTACATGTCGCGATTGATCGTTGTGTACTGTAGTGGGACGCATCTGCTCTCGCCGTCAACGTCATGCAGGCGAAGAGAAATCATGGTGTCTTTCAGATGATCAATACGCGATCTTGCTCGCACAATTGCCAGGCTCCCAACCACGCTCCCCCCAAAACTTTTCCCCCATGAAAAAATTTTGCTTTTCGGTTTCAGCATTTCGAAAAACTGCATTTCATTTTCACAGCCCAAAAGATTTATAATACAAGCCTTTAGTGGAAGTGGAGACGCAAGCTTCTTCGCGCTTCATTGTTAATCACGGCTACAGTAAGACCGAGTTCAGGGATTCCAATTACTACCTGATCGCTAGAGACCTAGATCGGCCACTCCAGAAGATATGGGCAAGAAAGCGAGTCGCTGGGGAGGAAAGAAGGAGAAGGGCGATAAGACGGCGGAGGACGTCGATGATGCCGGCGGCGTTGCGCTCCTTCCGACCGCGGTGCAGGTGGGTGGTGCCGCTGCTCCCGGCCAGAACCAGGCTCGCGCGCACATCGAGGCGGGCCTCTTGGGTGGTGGAAATCTCAAAGCGGCCGGCGGCGGGCGCGCCGCACGTTCGGAATTCGAGCAGTTCGGCGGATCGTCCGCGTCCTCCACTTTAACCGAACAAAACCCGGAGGCCAACCTGCAGCGCTTCCTTGATTTGGTGACGTCCAAGGACGAGCACTGTTTTTGCCTCAAAGAGGGGTTCTGTTCGGCCGGGGACTGGTCTTGCTACGCGCAGTTGCGGGAGGAGTTCGAGTTTCTGCCCACGTGGAGCGCGGGTGGGCACCGACTGCGACGGGACGTGATCGATGTCGGCATGTACAACTACGGCAGCGAAGTAGAGGCGGGTGAGGTGGAAGATTTGACTTTGGGCCCGCGCACGGCCACAACGGGATTGAGAAGAGCGCCGCAGAGCCCGAAACATCGATTTCGCCCGTACAACGTGGATCTGGAGTATCAGGCGAACGCAGACCACCGTTCCGGCGATCGGGACCACCTGTATCAACATGGGCCGTCGGCGGGAGGGAAGAATCCCGCGGGAGCAAACGCAAAGGGCACCATGAAAGGCCCGAAGGGCAAGGGAAAGGGAGAACTACCCGGTTCGGCACCGCAGCGACCACATGGCCAGATCATAATCGGAGACTCGTCCTCGCACCCGCAGCGACGCATAAAAAATCAAGTGTGGGAACGCTGTCCGACGTACCGCAAGCTGGTGCAGTTTTTGGTGCGGAAGTTCGAGATCAGCGGGCCGCTGCGGTCGATCATCAACTTTTACCAGAAGGGCGACAACCGGCTGGGCTTCCACAAGGACAGGTACTACGCCACGGCGGAGGTCGAGGTGAACTTCACCGTCGGCCTGTCCTTGGGCGCGACCAGAAACCTGGAGTTTATTTCGAACGAAGAGTACTCGCGCCAGCAGGCGGCGGGTCACGGCGCGGCGATGGCGGGCGGGCTGTTCAGCTTTCCGCAGGCGAACGGAGACATCTTCGCCTTTTCGAAGTACGTCAATAACAACTACCGGCACGGCGTGCCCACCGGGACGGGGGAGGGAGGGGGGGAATCGACGAAGGGGAGGATATCGGTCGTGGTGTGGGGCGAGCGGGGAAAACGAAGCGTAGGGACCTACTCCCCGTACGAAGGCGATTTCGACGTCGAGTTCGCCGGCATGGAAGGAGAAAGAATCATGTACGACGAAGGGTGAACTTTTGAAAAAACGAGTCTATGAGCCCGAATCCGTTTCGATTGCGGAGATCTCACGCAATCCTCATCTCCTTGCGCAAGAAGTAGTGAAAATGTCGTGCTAGCTGTGGTCTGATGCGGAGACGCGCGCTTGATGGAAGAAGAAGAAGAAGAAGCTCCGCGGAAAAAAGTTTATCGTGTGCAGTCTTGGTCGTTCGTTCTTCGTTACGCTTTTGCTTCGTGATTCGAGTCGAGGGACCGAGCGACACTGAGCGAATCGAACGCATTTTCCTTCGCCCCGATGAAGAAAAGCGCATCCTTTGTTGATTGTTGATATTTCGAATATGACTGAATCGAGGACGCGTAGTGACAGCTGCAGGTTTTTCAGACTCTGAAATAAGCTATTGGATAGCTGTCTAATCCTGCATAGGCCGCAGCTGTCGCTCTGGCCGTCACAGGCAGAGCGGGCCTCCTCGCCCGATCGCTCGGTCGCGGGCGTGATCAGAGAAGAACCCCGCTGGCCGCTGCTGATCGATACCGCCCAACATGACGTCCAGCATCACTATCACTGTCCCGGACGCCTGCAGCGGAGAGCTGCGTGACATTTTCTCCCGCCTCGCCGACGCGATCCCGCAGGATCCCGCGTTTGCGAGCCTCCACGAGGAGGAAAAGCAGAAGGTGCTGGAGCACGAGCTTTTCCTCCATATCGGGAAGAAACTGATCCAGCACAACGGACAGTCCTGTTACGACCTCGTCGGCCCGCTGTTCCAGGCCGAGCTGCACCAGGAGTTCAGACACCAGCTGGATGCGTTGCACGCAACCTCCCCGGAGCAGCTGGGCGGGGGTGTCGGGGCAACCGTCGAGGACGGGGAGGACGGCGCGGACGAGGTGGGGGACGGTGACGCGGGGAGGATGGAGGCCGCTGTTGTGGAAGCCGTTGAGGAGGATGAGGGGCTGGGTGCGGTCGCAGAGGCGGATCCAATGGAAGAATCGATGCGCGCGAGGCAGACGATTTACGCGCAGCAGAGCTACGCGCTGCTGATGAAGAACGACGACCTGCGCCCGAACTACTGCGCAGCGGGGGCGAGGAGCAAAAGACAACAGTACTATTAGTAGCTAATGTTTTGACCGTTAAAGTTAAATTGATAATCATCAATCTTCACGATCACGAATTTTTGCCACTCCGTAACAGGCGCCAGCGGGAGGAGTACGCCGGCGTCGGATTGAAGCGGCTTGGGGGGAACATGGAGGGGGTAAAAAAGGAGTTCTACCGCCTCTTCTCCCACTTCGCGTTGGAGTCCAAGGCGATCTACCCGGAGCTCTTCCTATTTCAGGACGAGGACGAGCTGAAGGCGAAGATGGTGATGATTTGGGGGCGTTTTTATATGTTGGCTACCCAGTTGTGCTATTCTTTCTCTTTGTCGGACTGAGGCGCCTGCCTCTGATGCTTCCGCTAGTTTTCCGATAGGAGAAATTAGGTAGCACTAGCAAGACCCAACAGGAGCTACAGCACAGGTGGAAAGGGAGACCATCATGAACCGCTTCGAATGTGAAGCAATCGATCCCCAGAGGACCGCCAACAAACATCCACTCCAGATCCAGCCGACGTTTTCCATTCTGATGGGCACGATGCTCCGTTTTCGCGGAGACGTGACGCGCGTGACCGATCCCGCGTACGGAGTTCTCGTATATGCCGATGAGTATGCGCTGTACAACGCGCTGGAGATCCTCGTGAACAAGTCGCCAAACCTGCGCAAGGCCGACTGCTACATCGTGAAGATCGACGACCCGAACGCGGCGGCAAAGGGACGGGCCGCCGGCACCGGCGGCAACGGGGGCTCGCCCTTCGGGCAAGAAAGCTCAATACTCGCCGGCGAATCCACGGACAACCTGTCAAAATTGGACGGGCCGGGCAGCTTCATGACCACGAGCAAAGGTAGTGGTTCTGGGGTGTTTGTAGTTTTAAGTCTTTATTCTAGATTTTGAGCCAACTTGCCCTACGTATTAGTTTTCCCGATTCTTCATCAACCACACACAGGCCCTCTTGGTGGCGGCGACTCGAAATCGTACGGGACGCTGTCAAAGATGCGGAAGGAGCACGGGCTGGTGCGAAACCCCATGCACAAATCGCAGGCGGGCGTCGGTGCAACGGACGCGCCTCACCCGACGAAATCGCAATTGGACTCAACGTACGCGAATATGGAAGTTAGCCAGGAAGATCCGGGCGGGATGGGCGGCGACGGGATCGATGGTAGATGATTGATGCCTTTCCAGTTCGTTCTACGAGTACAGCGCAACCCACACGACTCGTGTCGCAATCGGTAAAAAATAAAGATGACCATGTGGAATGTTTAAGTAGAGGACGTGCGGTTCCGTGTTGGAATTGTAGTTAGTGGCGACTCCTATTCCACTTATCTGACCACTCGCGGGAAACCCATCCATCGCACAGGCGCCGCTTCGCAGTACTCGGGTTCTTCTACTTCCCAGCAGTTGAAGACCTACGACGTCGTCGGCGCCACCGCCACCGGAAATCCGCCGCTGACGGAGATGCAGCCCGTCTCCGTGCACCTCTGCATTTCGGCGCACATTGTGCGCCTGCAGCTGTACACGGAGCGGTCCTACTTGAAATTGAATGCGCAGGAGCAGAAGAAGAAGTTCGAGGAGCTCCTAATCATGGCGGGCACGATAAACGACGAGGTCTTAGTGATGCAAACTCTCGAGACCATCCACAACATGTGGGGCGACGGGGTCGCGGAGAACGCTGCGGGCGGCGGCGCGAAGGGAAGCGCCGCTGGTAACAAGGCCCCCGCGTCGGTAGCTGCGACCGCGACCGCGTCGGTGTCGGGCGGCAGCAGCAGCTCTTCGGCCGCGGCGTCCAACAGCGCCGAAAGCGCGAACGCGCGCGCGCCCACGGTCGTGCACCAAGTGGCCGCGAACGGGAACACGGAACTCCTCGCCAGCATGTTCGCGAAGTATCCGAGCTTTATGAGTTCTATGCTGGTAACCCCGGACAATGGCGGCGCGCTCCCGTTCCAGACCGCCATCTACCAGCAAAAACTGAAGACCGCGGTGCTGCTCCTCCGAGCCCTCGCGGAACTGGTGAAGCACCACGCGAACGAAATAACGAACGGAAACAGCAGCCCCGACTCGGGGGCGGAAACCGCGCTGTCGCCCGTGCTGAAAACGCTGGTGGGGTTCTACGTGCAGAGCCAGCGCATGCAGAGCCAGGGAAGCAGTCTCAGTGGGGCGATGAGCCCGGGCGGCGGCCGAACCAAGAACTCGATCGCGACCAACAGCAGTAGCGCCACGGACGGCAGCAGCTCGTCCGCGGTGACGAATATGGTCGGGGACCCGTGCGGGGTGCTGCCGGAGTTCTGGTACTGTGCCGATTACGTGCTGGACAAGCTGGCGCAAGGCACGTTTCCCTTGGTGCCATTAGAGGAGGAGGAGTCGGCGCACACGGCGCGACTGCAGCAGCTGCAGGAGCTGTGGACCCTGCTAGGGGCGCTGGGATTTGGTATTACTATTAGCTTTAGAAAAAGTTGTCACCTCGACGTCATCTCCTGCTTCTATTGCGGTGCGAATGTCGTATATGTCCAGTTCGTTGCCGGACATCGATCGATTACGATTTCCAATTGCCAGCTGTCTCGCCATCCGATGAACGACAGGCACGTCCCCGCTGAACGACCGCGTGTCGCAGGCGATAGGTTTGGAGCAGCTGCAGCTGTGCACGTTTTTATCGCTGATCAAGGCGCGGGACAGCAACAGGCGCACGGCGCTGATGTGCGCGTGCAAAATGAAGACGGCGATCCACGAGGGCATGGTGAAGTTCATTCTGGAAAAGGTCCCCGACTGCGAGGTGAACGCAACGGACCAGTGGAACAAGTCGGCCGTGGACTACGTGATGGAGTCCTCGTCCACCTCCTCGGCGAAGCTTCTGTTGGACTACGGCGCGAAGGACGCGCAGGGCCAGGACGTCCTGCTGCGCGCCACCCTCGAGAACAACGCGCACGTGGTGCAGTTCCTCTTGAGCTACGCGACCAGCTCCGGGGCGGCGAACGGTTCGAGCGATCTGATATGAAGAATCGAAATATATTCGCGTGGAAGAAGAAATCTTGTGAATTTAATCAGATGTAGTTGCCCGTAAGATGCTGTGGTCTAGCTACTCCGTTACAGGAGTCGGGTGTTTTGTACTTGTGAAAGTGAACTGTGATTTCCTACTCCTACTACTTTTTCCCACAACCTCCCTCCGACGCCACAGATTCCGACGCCGCCGGTTGGGCTGCTGGGCAGAACCTGTGGATGCTGCGTCGCGGTGCGCAGGCCCAGGGCACTTTCTGCACGTGTTTCATCCCAGCCCAGTGCCAGGAGCTGCGCGTCCGCTACCCGCTTATCTTCGGCCGCACCTTTCCCCACATCAAGGCCCTCGTCCGCGATCCCAACGCGGGTAAAGTGTTGGAGGACTACCGGAATTTGTGCGACCGGGTGCACCAGGAAGAACTGGAGAAGTCCGGCAAGAACATCGGGCTGATTCCGGTTCCGAAGAACCCGAAGGGGGAATCCCTAGGGGCGCTCACCGGGTTGGACGGGCTGGATACGTACATGGGGAGGGTGCAATGCTGGATCTGCAAGAAGACGCACTGTGGCAGCGAATCCTGGATCGGGCCGGTAGCGCTCCAGTTAAAGTTCGAAATGGAGGACGACGAAGAGAAGAGCCCGACTGCGGCGCAGGGGAGCTTCGGCAGACCAGGCGGCAGCCCGGCGCTGGAGCCGGCAGTAGCGAAGAAAGCCGAGTCTACGTCGACAAGACCGAAAAGTCGAGGGGACCGAGATGAAAAAGGATCGCTGTCGCCGAAAAGAGGTGCGCCTATGCTAGATTTATGCTGTTTGTGCATGTACTGGAAGTTAATGCGATGGAGTCGGACGATTTTTTTCCGACTGAGAATCACAGACGTTTCAAAATCCGATCCAGGTGGCAAGGGCCCGGAGGAGGACAGCGGGCCCCCAGTGTTGCGACTCTTTATGCACCACGCCTGCTGTGTGGGGCTGGAGCAGCACCTAAAGGAGGAGGCGGCGCGGAAAGAGGCGCGGGAGAACAAGGTACTCGGGAGGCCCACGTGGTTTTTGTGGCTGACAGTTTCACTTTCGTCTTGAAAAAAGTATTGGAAGACTAACGAATTATCGCTATTGATCGGTAGATGAAAGCGTTATATGTTGTCAATGACAGCGTCCGTCCCGCGACGGCATACCGAAGCCGCGGGCGCGTTCTCTGCTCAAGGACGCGAAGGACTTCGAGCATGAGTTTCGCGACGTGCCGGCGGCCGCGCGCACCTGGAAGACGAGTCGCGGGCTGGAGAACGTCGGCGTGAAGCCGCCGTCGTACTCGGGGGCCGGAGATAATTTGGGCTCCCTCAAGAAGGGCGAATACCACATCCGATGACCCAGAGGAGCAGCGATTCGCCGTGGCGTTGTAGTCGTAGACATACTATAACTATAGACGGAATTATCTTGATCTTCCCAACCTCATGATGAAAACCTACCGAAACAAACCTATTCGAAACAAGTGATATTTTCTGAACCAGGCTAGCTGCGTTTTGGATTCTGGATTCTGGTGGAAAAGTGGCACTAACCTCTGAACATATAATTCTGGATTCGCATAAAATGCCAACCTCTGAACATATAATTCCAACCTCTGAACGTTTTGGATTCTGGATTCGCATAAAATGACGCGAGAAATAAAGAGCTGATACTGCTTTTGTGCGCGAATGCTCATCCACCGCAGGAAAGAAGCTTTTGTTCTGCCCGGTGTTGCGGAGGAACTCCAACAAGCAACTGTTGGCAAGCGAGTTCTTGTTGTCGATGTCTGACTGGTGCATAGTTGTGATGAGCAAGTAAACCATACAGTCAGACGAGAAATGAGTCCACGATCATCATGAGTACCGGCTAGTGCACCGTCGCAGAACAAGAACTATGCTGGTGCGTGGCAATCCTGGTCTACGGCCGTGTGCAACTTTTTCTCGTCCGGAGGTGAAAGCAGCGCTCGTTCGAGCAGCGAGGGCCTTCGCAACTTTCACTACAGATAGAGGCACGACAGCGGCGGCGGCGTTTTTGAAGCTTCTGCAGGACAAGCTTGGGACTTCCGCGGTTCCGAAGACGCCTCAATACGAAACTCGCGCTTCTACACGATCTAAAAATGCGCTGCGCTTTCCGATTCCTCTACCAGCGGACGAGAAAGGCGAGCGCCCGCTTTTCCTGCGGCGCGAGCACTATCCGTACGGCTTTTTGAAGGCCAAGCCAAGTCCGGCGGAAATCCGCACATACCTGCGGCTCGTGTTATCCTCAACCTCGTCAGCCGCCACTCCGATATTCTCGACCTGCGGTGCGAAGCAAGAGGAGGTCCTCGCGTCGTTCTATCACTTGTCGCGTATGGCGCAGGCTGTCCAAGACCAAGCGACGGCGCAGTTTCTCTTGCAAAATCTTTTTGATGAAAATGCTCCGTCACTTACCACCTACGTCGTTGACGATGCGAACGGGAAGCAGTTCGCGCAGCTCCTGAATGTGGTCGACACGTGCTTGCGGGTGCTGTTGGCGAAGCTGCGCAGCAGCAGAGTCAAGCCAGCTGTCGCTGCAGCGGCCCAGGGAGGAATCGCGCAGCTACTTGTGTTTCACGGCCGTGCGGAGAAAAAGGTGGAGGCTTTTTCCGCACAGAACCTTTGTTTCTCGCTGCACGCGCTGAGCAAGCTGGCGGACGTTTTCGACGGATTCTTACACATATCTTGCGCGCTGCAAAGCGAGAGCAACAACTTCATCCGGCTCTGGTGCACGGCCGCCGCCACCAACATCAATGACTTTTCTGTCTCGGAGCTAGCGACCACCGGCTACGCATTGGGGAAACTGGCGCAACTTACGGCAGATAGTTACGTCGCACCAGCGCGAAGGAGCGGAAGCGCTGACGAAGACGCCGAGGCTGTCGATGTCCCTCGGATCGGAAATCGAAAAAGCTTGCCGTTGTTGCGTGTGGACACGGGCTGCCGGGAATCGCGACGGTGGGCACTCGCATGGTGTACCGCGTGGGCGGCGAAAAAAGATGTGTCGGTGCCGGCGAGCGCACTCTCCGGCGGGATTCAAGGTCTAGGGATGCTTTACAAGTGTGGGCTTCTCAATTCAAACGCATCTCCGAACCTGAGAACTTGTGGCGATCTGCTCGAAGCGGACAACGGAGCTCGAGACGGTGCCCTTTGTGATCGCGATTCAGACGGCAATACCCCGGTTGCGGCTGCGGTAAAAACTTTCGCGCGCCTTTTCACAGAAAGCGGGTCACTGAGCAGCACTCTCTCTCCGGCGCAAATTGTCGGCGTACTGCATGGATTCGCAAAATTGCACGGATGTGAGGACGTGGCAGGATATCAAAGCACCGTTGCGGCGCACTGGATCAAAACCTTCACGTGGCAGACAGAGGCTTCTTTGCACCCTGCATGCAAAACTGTTTCTTGGAGTGCGCAGGACCTCGCGAACGCCATATTTGAACTGGGAAAGCTGGCAACGGACGCCGAATTTGCAGGGGCCGCGAACTCCAAGAGTAGTGGTATGTCTGAGTTGTTCCAAAGCCCACTTACTGCTGACTTCTTGGTGCGCTGGCAAGAACTGACGGCCCCGGAGTTAGGCAGTCTCAACGTGCGCGACCTGGTGAATTCGATGGGTGGCTTCGCGAAATGCGTCGAGGCTTTTGTCCGGGCGAGTGCTAGTGCAAGAAACTGCCACCTTTTGCGTGAGGAATTTCTCCTGCAGTGGCGGGCCGCAGCGGTGACTCAAATGAGGCAGTTTTCTGCCCAGGCGCTCGCCAACACGCTCTCGTCGTTGGCAGAGCTCGTTGCGTCGCTTGACAATGCCTCCGAGGAGACGGACGAGCGCGCGTCGGAGGTACTGCGTGTAGCGTTTCTGAATGATGAGACGTTCGCTATCGCGTGGGCCGACCGATTCAAAGAAGTCTTCAGTTCCAGCACTGATCGTTTCAGCAGTAGGGAGCAGCACGACGACCCGCATCTTGTGGGGTCACTCGGCGCGATTCGGAAAATGGAAAGTGCGTATATCCCCCGAAACAGGTTGTGCGCCAGCGCGCTACCAGCTGTGCATGAAGCCGCCGTGGCCCGGCTGGCGGACGAGAAGGTTTCTGCGGCTTTCCTGCTGCCAGTGCTACGGTGCTACGCGGAACTTTACGGCGAAAAGCTGCAACAGGATAAACCAGCCGAAGAGTTTTTGGAGGCGTGGACGGAACGCTTTCAGGCCGTTTCTCAGATAAGTACAGAGTTTTCGGGGGACGCGCTGGTGTCTGTTCTTGCGGCGTACGAGCGATGCGTTGGTGGTGTGGCAACAACTGCCACCGACTTCCAGCTCCAGAGAGCAGACGCGCCCTGGTCGGCCGCCCCGGCCGCCAACTGCCTGCTGTCTTTCGTGCCGGCCTGGGCCCGCGCGTGGAAACGGAGTGCGGTCGTACGAAGAGGCGACCGGCTTGCAATTGGGATCGGTTGTCTCGAGAGATACCTGGGGATCCTCGACGGGTTGCTGCTGCTTCCACGTGTTGCTGCCGATGGAAAGGGATCGGGTGCTGCAGCTGAGTTCGACGCCTCGGATCCGGACCACCACGAGCACAACCGCACCGTGAGGAGTGCGAAGAAAATGCTAATACACGACTTCTGTCGGGGATGGAGACGGGCCGTCGAGTCCACGAACGCGGCCTCGTACCGTTGTACTGGAGGAATTCACGGCCCTTTTCCACCATCGGCGCACAGTGCCGGAGGGCAGAGCATTCTAGCGTCGCTGGCGAAGCTCGCGCGGCGGCGCCACCACGACCCCATGCTCGATGTGCGGGAATTTTCTGCCCTGGTTTCGCCCAACTTTCTACGGAGGCATTTTCTCCACGAGTCACAAGTTCTGCGTGACGACGCCGGCTGCCAGAGGGTGAAGGCAGGAGCTACGGTTAGCTTGCTGTGCAGTTTGATAGAGTTGGATTTTCTTTCCCTGCGGAGCGACGGCTTGTTTCTGCAGACAATGCTCACGAGGATGCATGAAGTGCTGCGCACAGGCAAAAAGCAGTCCGCGTTTGTCGTGCACCACGTTGCCGCAGCATGGGCGCGTATCCTGGACGCGGATCGCATAAGCGCACCTTAATTCACACGCGTCAAGCACAGCTCAACGCCAGATGTGGCGACAGTATTAAAATTTAATCAGGCGATATCAGGTTAGTTCACACAAATTGAAACCAAACCGAAGCTGGCAGTGGGGCAGTCCGCTCGGTGCAGGGAAGCGTGCTCGTGTTTCGTTTGATTGAGAGAAAACAGAGGGATACTGAAAGTAGCAGCTAAAAATGTGGCGCTGGAAAATGTGGCGCTGCAAACTGCGTCTTCACTCGAATCAACTCTAGCTTTAGAAGTAAACGAAGTAGTGAAGGGTAAGTGAAGTGAGTACGTAGAGGCGCACAGTGCACTTTTAGATTCAGACAGCCTTCCTAGAAGACAGGACACAAATTCACGTAACTTGTCTTTCTCCATCCGTTTGAATCGTGTTTTTTCCTTTTTGAAATCTAACGATGCGAGCGACCGCACAATGCGTCTGCGTGTGCAATCCCTAGTTTGCAGCCACGGAGTTTGGATTCTCCATCGAAACCGAGGACCTCTGCGTGTTTGCGCGCTTTTCCCGTCCGCAACCTACGCCACCTGGCTGCACTGACGCTTCCAAGAAGCTGTCACTCGATCGATCGATCGATCGATCGTGAACCGCTCGCCGCACCCCCAGCATCCGCCGCAAGATGGGTCGTGCGGCCAAGAAGTCGGAGGTGCGCGCGCGGAAGTCGAACCAGGGCGCGATTCAGATTTCCGTCGGGCTCCGCAAGAAGCCCAACCTGATGGAGGAGGAAGAGGAGGAGGAGGAGGAGTCCGACTTTACTTCGGAGGATGAGAGTCAGTTCGGCGACCGCTACGGGGCGGCCAACTTACCCGGATCCGTCACCGACACGGATCCGAAGAGCCGGCTGCAGGGCATGGACGCGGCGCAGCTGCAGGCCGCGAAGGACGCTGAGTACGCACAGAAAATGCAGGATATGGGCCGGACGGGGTACGCCAAGAAGGACGAGGCGGAGCAGAAGAAGCTGGAGGAAGGCAAGGCGTTAGGGGGGAAGGCGCGCGAAATGGAGACGAACATCCAGTCGTTTCTGCAAATGAAAACGGACGACGTGGACCTGCAGCACCGGCAAAATGCGCTGGCGAGTCTCACCGCGGATGCGCACCAGGACAGAAAACTGGACAAGAAAGAGGACCTGAGCACCAGCGACGAAGAAATGGTGAACGCGATGGAGCAGGTCCTTAGTGGAGTTTGTGGGGCGCAACGCTTATTGTGAGGTTTATCTTTATGGTCACCTCGGTTGTACTTGGCTTCTATTTTTTCTATAAAGGCCGCGTGGTTCGCGCGGCGGGACCCGATTCGTCATCGGATGCGGACTGAAGCGATCGGAAGCTGCTGTCTCCGAGCAATAAGTCTAAACAAACTTCTGGTCCCACTACGGGCGAACAAACAAACCGGGACCAACAGGTGCGCGAGGCCCAGCGCGCCATGGGGCTCGACACGGACGTGAAGGATACGGTGGACATTTTGCGGGACAAGCTTTTGGTGAAGAACACGTGGTGGTCCCGCCTCATGTTCCGCAAGGAGATGGAGCTGCGCCGGCGGCGGCAGCCGGACTTCGTGCACGAATTCCCGAAGGTCAACGCGCTCGTGAACGACCTCCGGTTCGAGGCCGTCGTGGCGTTTTTTATGATTTCGAACGGCGCGACCCTCGCCCTGGGCGCGGAGCGCCACCCCGACGGCGTCCCTGTGTACCTGACGGTGTTCGAGCACATTTTCACGTTTGTGTTCGTGGTGGAGGCGATCCTCCGCTACATGGCGTACGGCTGGACCTGGCTGCTCGAGTTCTACAACGTCTGCGATTTGTTTCTCATCTTCATGACGGGGGTGCTGGCGATGTGGATACTGGAGCCGATGGGGATCCAGTCGGAGTTCATGCGCAACTTTTCGATCCTGCGCCTGCTCCGGCTCCTGAAGCTGATGCGGGCGGTGCGCGCCGTCCCGGCGTTCGAGCTGGTGTGGCGGTTGATCCGCGTGGGGATAAAGTGCGGGAAGCTGCTGATGTGGGCGACGATCGACGCAGTGTTCATAGTAATGCTGTTCGGCATCTTCTTCACGGTGCTGGTGGGGAAGCACGACAGCTTCGTACACGACGACACGGTGCTCGACCTGTTCGGCACCGTCCCGCGCTCGGCGTTCACGGCGTGGCAAATCGGCACGCGGTGCCATTGGACGAGCCTGGTGCGGCTGGCGCGGTACGCCGGGAACCCCTGGGCGTGGCCGCTGTCGCTGCTCTGCATCACTTCTATCAACCTGGTGCTGTTCAACCTGGTTACCGCGAGCATGATCATGGCGGTGATGAACGAAACCAGCAGCGACAAGGAGAGCGCCCGGAAGCTGCGGGAAGCGAAGAAGGCAGCGCACTGGAGAATACTGGTGAACATCTTCAAGGCGATGGACGAAGACGACAGCGGTGAGGTGTCGGCGCAGGAAGTCGACCACGCGATGAACAACAACCCGGCGCTGATGCGGAGGCTGACTGAAATCAACCTGCATCGGGTAGAGGTTTTTGGGTTTGGTTTTGGTTTTGGGGTTGCCGGTTGCGTGCGCATGTAGTGTGCGACGACTTCTTTCTCGGATTCTCAAAAATCTCGGTTCGGTCGGTTCCTGTGCGTCCTCTCTCCTCCATCTATATGTATCACATCGAAATATTAGGCTGCGATGGCGGATTTGTGGACGATTCTGGACGTGAACGGCGACGGCAAGCTCGACATGGAGGAGTTTCTCGACGGGATGCGGCAGATGGAGGGCTCGGCCAAGTCCTACGACTTGATTCGTCTCAACACGCGGTGCAGCGGTCTGCAAAAGCGAACGCAAAAACTGGGCCACTGGTTCATGGCCGTGGTTCCGGAGGCGAAGCGCCTGTGCGGGATGGTGGACAGCACGCACAGCACGATGATGGACCTGTTCAGCATCATGCGGCCCGTGGAGAAGAGCACCATGCTGTTCATCCGGCTGATGGCGGAGGAAGCTAGTCTGAAGACGGACGAGTACGGAATGCCGGTCGTGGATGAGAAGGCGATGGAGGAAGGAACCAGCAGCGTCCGGGGCGGATTTACGTGAGGAGAGCCATGATGGGAGCGATGGAAAAATACTTAAGTACGTAGTACGACACATAGTGACCTAGAGTCTCGTTTCGCTTTCGACAGATTTTCGTGCGGCCAGCCATCGGCTGAGATACTGGACGGCGGTTCCAAGAACCTGCTAGTCGTGAATCCATGAAGCTGCTGCGAATGCGTTGATGAAGTCGGGGACTGGCCAATAGCGGATGCGAATTCGGCGCAATTGCAGGCACGCACAGACGGCGCCGAGCGCGTTAAGGTGTCTTCCCGAGCGCACCACGACGAGCCTGAGCGCGTCGTGAGAGTACGCGTACGGAAAATTGGCGAAGCGGCGCCCGAGGGTGCGAGACGGATCCAAAAAAACGCGACAGAAGATGCGAGGGGTCGATTTTTACCGCGAGTTCTAGATCGCCTTCGGAAGTTTTCGCTATACTCACGATCAGGGGGTGGACCAACAGAAAGATGCGTCCTCCGCTTCTCGCAATCATTCTGTCCGCGTTGGCCTTCGAATTCTTGCCGCAGCTGGTTGTCGCCAACGACGATCATTTCGATGCCGACGATTTGTCCGGCGTTCGGCTGCGGCAGCATCGGCCGAGGACCCTCCGGGGGTCTTCCGTCGCTCAAGAGGACGTTGAACCCGACGACGGCGAAGCCCCCGCACAGCAATCCCCCTGGACAGCAACCCCAGCGCAAGACCCCCCACGACAGCAATCACCAGATGAGACTGATCCCGCACAACAAGAGCCACTACAACAAACAAACCCGGGGGATGCGGTGACTCCTGGCAACGTGCCCATCACGAGCGGGTCCGCCATGGCGCGGCTGAACGGACTCGGAACCGAGCTGAACACCGCGATCGGAGCCGTGGAGCGCCGCGTGCAGACCGCGAAGGACGACCTCGCGAAGGCACAGATCACCGCCGTCACCGCCGAGAACCAGTTGCTCCAGGAAATGCTCGTGTCGGACGTGGAGTCCGTTTTCGGGATCTTCGTGCGGGTCCGCGACGCGACCCGGAAATTCATCGAGGAGTGGACGCTGGGCATGCCTTTGGCGGACGGCGCGGACGGGAAGGCCATCGCGTTGCGGGGGCTGGAGCTGACGCTACCGGCGGGCGGGAAGGACAACGACCCGAGCAAGGCGGACTCGCTGATCGGCGAACTCGTGCGCCGTTCCAAGGGCTCCGCGTACGAAGACGCGGTGGCGAAGGTGGGGGAGGCCTTCGCGAAGTTCTTGACGAGTTCGTGCAACGTGAAGGACGTGGACGCGAAGAAAGACGTGACGAATGTGGAGCTGTCGGTCCCGGCGGGAAGTGCTGGGATGCACGCAGACGGGAGCGTGAAGACGGTCTACATCGTCGCGAAGCTGCACCACCCGGATACGGACACGGGCACCATGCGGCGCGTGTGGCCGGGGAACAGGAACGTCCAGCTGCCCGCGGAGACGGCGGACGCCCTGAAAAATGGGCTGGCGGAGGGAACGGAACTGCGCGCGGAATCGGTGAAAGCGGTCGCCGTGGACGGAGCGGGAAAGCCAAAGCCGAATACGGGGAGCGGAGTGATGCACGGGCACAAACTCCGATCGGAAGACTGGGGACCCGAAAGCAAACCAGGAGAGGATGAACACAAGGCACCCGCC
>RXOD01004324.1:0-24065 GCA_005223375.1 Amoebophrya sp. AT5.2
GCACCGGCGCCGGTGCCGGGCTCGCTGGCTCGCAGAACGTGCGCTAGGTCCTACGACGAGCAGAGCAAAAGCGTTTTTACCGGCGTCAAGAAGTATTTTGATTTTCAAAAGCTATGCTTTTATTTGCTGCTGTCTCGGTGGAGTAGCCTTTAGAAAGTGTCGTTATCTGGGTAGAGTCGGTGTCTGCATTTTTTTTGTAGCCGTACGTGTCCGAAATGAATTGTCGTGTTGTACGCGGCTGCATCCTTCGATATTATTCGTCGTTTTTTGTTTGAGCTCGGCTTCGTTTAGAAATGATATTGAGTCAATGATTTTCATTTCGCTTGGTCGGCGTTGGTCGGGGTCTTCACTTTCTTCGTTGATAGACATCTAGTCGTGCCGCATTGATTTTGATACGATTGCGTCGAAGTCCTCGACGTCGCTGTTTTGGTTTTCCTTGTCGAGCTCGAGCTTGTAGTCATTGTCATACTAAATCTAAATAAAGTAAAACTATGTTTTGTAGTATCTATAAGACCTACTGCCCCAGGCTCAGGCTTAGACCATCATGTGCAGCATGGTGGCGCCGTTCTTCTCCGGGTCCACCGTCTTGAGCAGAGACGTCTGCACGCCAGCATTCTCGGCGTCTTTCTTGGACGAACCAAGCTGCTTACGCACGAATTCTTCCGAGTCGTCGGCGAAGAAGGCCTCCAGACTGTCTGCATTCCGCCCAGCTTCGTCGGTCGACGAGACGGTACTAGTTTGCATCCGATGATTCTCCTCGTCGTCCTCGGTGGCGGTCCTCGTTCCTTTGAGTTTCTTGTCCAGGATGGTATGCGCCGTTGTCTGGACGAGACTCCCCGAAACAGCGAACGCGCCGGCCATCAACATGGGGCCGTTGTGCTGCTGCACTCCCGCAGCTGCGACGAAAACCGCCATGCGCGTGCAGAAACTCATTCTTGATTTGTCGGCGCAGCTTCGTTTGCTTTTAGTTCGGCTTCTATTTCGCCCTCGCGGCCGTGCCTTTGTTTTTGCTTCCTTGCGTCTCTGTCTCTCAAAAGCTTTCTCCGTCCGGGTAAGGTGAAAGTAGAGAGAAACGTATCTATACGCAAGATGTAGCACAACTAGCAGAGTTTAGTGCTAGCTTTTGAGTTTGTCACTGCGGGTGGCCGACCACGTGGTCCTCGGGTAATAAATTCTTACCAATGAATACTGGATCGTTCGTAAATTACCTCGATAATTGTGTTCAGGTTCTTCACAGGCATGAACATGGTAAAATCGTTCGTCCGCGACAACGACGAGCACGAAACACCAGCAACAGAAGCAAAACGAAGCGCAAGCCGCGCACCCGAGGCTGCGGCTGCGACGACCGATGCACTTGCACGATGACTGCGACGATACACAGGGAAGGGCACCGACGAGTGAGTCTTCCGGACACATACGCACCAACACGAAGAATCTCCAATGAGTCAATCTAAGACAGTAGTATCTTCACGGTTAGAGCAGGGAGATACACAGTCAGACATTCACATTAGTTACGAGAGTACCGAGGTGCCGCGCCTTCTTGTCCAGCGTAAGAACAACTTTCTTGAGTCCGACCCTCGCCGGCGGCAGCAAGGACGGCCGAGGGTTGCTTAGCTGCCTAGAGAGCAGGAAGACAACGAAAAATCTATTTTACGACGCGCTGAAGAATAACTCTCTTGCTGTGCAAGCGACGCCCGAAAGACAGTTCGGCTAAGTGTCATTGTACATTGAGGATGAGGTTGCTCGATTGATATCATTGAATCCAGTAGGTGCTGACCCCCAGGGCTGTGCATCATATCCTGATCACTATGACGTAAAACATGAACGCTTTTCGCGGAGACCGCCAGTGCTACCGAGGAAGTCGGTCCAAGCTAATAAACGCGGAATCGGCAGTCTTGACCTCGGAAGGGCCCTGATAACTGCTGCTGGGCATCAAAAGTCTGTACATTCATTCATTGTCATAGGGATAGGGAACAAGTGTAAGTACACATCCTTGATCTGAGATCAAGGAGGACCTTCGAAAAATGAAAATCGTTTCTGGCTTAGATGGTCCCTATAGCTCCTCTCGATCTCGTCGCGGCTGTGTGCGATCGACCGAGGATGACCGATCGGCCGATCGGGCATCCTCCCATCGGGCATCCTCGGCTTCCATCCTTGGCAGCGGGTGTGCTTCCGTGTTGAACACCCACTCGTTGAGGTTTAGTAGCGGCCCGGTGGAGTGGTCGCGAAACAGCATGTAGAGGTAGACGAGGGTTTCCCCCAGCACGAAGGTGTGCATGGGGCAGGAGCGCGCCACGTTGGGAAACTGCGTCACGTCGGGGACGGTGCAGAAGCCGAGACCGGGAAGAAAAGCCTGCTCCCGCAGAGCCTCCCAGATGAAGTGGCCCATCTGCTTGAACCGCAGGGGGTGCAGTTCCTTCCGCTGACGGGCTCTGGCGGTTGCACTATCTTCAGGAAGTAGAAGTGCAGCTTCATCTGGTTCTGCCTGATGTGCCTCGCTTGTTCTACTTGCTCCGTCCCGCTCGTTTTCAATTTTCCGCATTTCGAAGTAGTCGAGATAGTAGAGGCTCTCCACGGTTTCCGGACGCAACAACGAGTAGCCCAGCCCCGGAGGTATCAGCAACCTCGACGCCTCCTCCTCCTCCTCCTCCACCCCCTCCGACAACGGCAGGACGATGGCCTCGGGCGCGAGACCGGTGGGCGACAGCCGGTAAAAGTCGAAGCAGTTCTGCATCGTGCTCTCTTTGATCGTGTGGAGGAACTCACGGTCTCGATAAACTTTAGATGCTTTTGTTGTTCTTCCTGAGCTAAATGATTTTTCCCCAGCACCAGCAGGAGCATCGCCGTCAACATCAGCACCATTACCAACGTCTTTCACGTACTCCAGATGCAGCGCCAGCAGCCCCGGGAAGAAGCACGCCAGGTGCGCCATTTGGTTGTTCACGATCGTGTTGTTTAGGATTTCCCGCTCCACGATGTAGTAGTTTTGTTTTTCGTTTTTCCTGGTTACCAGCCCAGTTTCTTCGTCTAAAATCGCCCCCAGCATTTTCTTCCACACCTGCAGGCTCCAGAGGTCTGTTCCGTCCTGCAGGAACTGTTTCAGCAGGTACTCGTAGTAGCTGTCCCCCTGCCCGCCGAGCGAGTACCGAGAGCTCGCGAGCACCCGCACGGGCGTTTTTGCCGCGTTGGAGAACTGCGTTTAGAGGAACAAAAAATAGTGAGCGAGGGTCGTAATCTGGTTTTGTCATCGGCGAGGCCTGAAGCGGATGGCGGAGATGCTGATCTGGTTTTGTCAGCCGTCATCTGAAGCAATAGCTCGACACATCCCTAGAGACGACAGGAGCCACAGCCTGGCCAACAGGACTGATACTAGAGACTAGACCGGCTTGATCGGGGTACGGGGCTAGAGAATTACCCCGAGACTAGACGCAGTGCAGGAATCCACTTGCTTCTAGTCCAAGCCTCCAGGGCCTCCCTAAATCGAGAAAGCGAAATGTGAGTGAGGGTCGAAGTCGGGGTCTGGTTCGCGTATGGTGACAATTCCAGACCTTGAGCTGAACTCACATTTTTTGCACCCTTAATGCGTGGGCATCAGCTTGTTCGTGTTCACCTGCCAGAAGGTGTACCCGCCGTTCAAGTCCCCCGCCACGTCGAAGTGCAGCTGGTGCGAGATGCTGTCCGCGATCAGCGCGTAGGTCTGGTTCTTCGTCGCGTGACTCAAGTACCGCAGCTCCAGCTGCATGGTGGCCACCTCAGACAGCACCGTGGGCTGCTCCTCGTCCACCACCGCGAGGCCGGACCCGATCCGCACACGAGAAAAGGGGAGCGACGACGGAGTGCGGAACACGTCGATGATCTGCTGGACAAGCTGCTCCGCCTTCTGGAGGAAAACGTCATGCGGACGCGGCGGGAGGAGCACTTGTTCTGCAGTGGAGTTATTTCTCGTCTTGATGTTGCGCGGGTGGTGCGAGGGGCGGGGGTCAGCAGCAGGAACTTCCTGCTCTCTAGAAGTTGTACTCCCTCTCGCTCTGGCTCTCCTGTCCATGTCCTCTAACATCGCATACGCCGACAAAAGTCCGCCCACCGCCCGGATCATCAGCTCGAACACTGAGACTTCGACTTCCTTACTCGCCTGCGAGAAGTCCAACTGCGCCACAAACCTCCGCGCGACCTCGAGCTCGTCGGGCAAATCGAAGATGATCAAGGCAGAAAGCACATCGAGGATCTGCATGCCGATGCCCCCAAACGTGGAATTCGTCCCCTGCCGGGTCACCGGGCACCACTCGTCGCTGCCCCAGGCGTGCACCTTGTATGCGGTCCAGGTAACCAGAAAGTGCTCCCGCACTTGCTCGGCCAGACCGTCCCAGTACGGACTGTTCACGTGGAGGACTTCTTGCTGCAGGTGTTTATAATTTTTGCGCCGGTTAATATGGTCGTGTTTGAGAGCGTTCTTTTCCCGGATGATTTCGCGGAGCTGTCTCTGTCTTTCGGCGTACTGTTCCAGCTCCCGTTTGTTCTCCACCTGCGGAGATCTGGAGCGGGTAACAGTCACGGTCCCTGAGGAGGACGCGGAGGGCGCGGCAGCCGGTAGCTCGGAATGCCGGCGGCGCTGCAGCAGCGGGTCCCGCGCCGGAGGAGGATTTGTTGCTGGACCCGCCTCTTGTTGCTGCAGGGGCTCCTTGCTTCGGGAGGTGCTTCCTCCGCTCTTTGCTGCCGGGGCTCCTTCTGCTTGTGCTTGGAGCGTGACTGTTGACAAGGGGCCAGGGATCTCTACCGTACTCAGGTCGTGATTATAGAAGCCCTCGAGACGGAGCTCGGCCCCGTAACGAGGGTCGATCATGTCGGCGTCATCTTCAGGTGCAAATGCCGGTGGCGCGCGGCCGCGCAGGTCTTCCTCGGTAGAGAACAGCGCACGGTCCGCCTCCCACTCAGCCGAGACCACGTCGAAGGCCTCTGCGGGATCCCGAAGATGATCCAGCCTGTTGTTCTCGAGATCGTCCAACAGCGCCTCGATCTTCGCTTGCCGGCGAGAGCGAGGCACAGCAGGCGGTCGATCTTCTTCGCCTTGTTCCTCGTCGTCCATCACGGCGTCCACGGCCGACGTTGATGGCGTCGCAGTTGAACTTGCGTCGTCCTCGTGTGCGAGTTCGACGTTGTCATCTATCTCGAATGCCAAGAACTCCCGGAACTCGCTCGCGGAGAAGGCGCCCTCGTCGTCGGAAAAAACAGGCCTTGCATGATCAACTTGGTGCCGCTGCTCCTCTACTTCGTCTTGATCCACTACAGCCACTGCGTCAGCGAGAACCACCCCCAAAACTGATTGCGGCTGCTGTCCTTGTCGCGTTCTCGAGTAGACTCCTCCTATGTTCGTCTCCTCGACCTTACGTTTATACTGCAGCGCACCCTTCTCGTCGAGGGACGCGTCGGCTGGCGGTGCAGCCGCTGGGCAGAACGACAAGCTCCGGCACGTGGGCGCTTCCGTCTCAGAGGACTTCTCATGCTTCTGAAAAAGCGGCAGTTTACTTCTACCGGGTCGCATCGCTACGCGCGCAAGCACGTCGCCCCAATGCTCCGACTTCCTCAGTTTAAAGTAGCGGCCGACGTTCCTGAAGAAAGAAGGATCTGGCTGCAAAGAGAAGGCTGCCCCCCGCCCGGTCGCTCGAGCGTACTGAGCGTGCAAATACCCAAACACCTTCCCACTAATACGCCGGTACCGCCGCCAATACCCTAAGTAGTGGAAGAACTCCGCACCCGTCTTCGTTCCCGGTGGTATTGTCCTTCGTTTCCGATATTTCCGCTCGATTTCCCGCTCGCTGACGCTAAGTAGCTGCCCAGTGGGCTTTTTCTTCTTCCGCTTCCGGCGAGCTGGTCGACGTGGCTCTTTCGTCCTTTTGCCTTTTGCTGCCCCACTTGCAGCTGCACCAGCACGACCAACCAACGACGTTGGCTTTATTCCGGCACCCGCTGGCACTGGCAGAAATCTCTTCGGCAGGGCCAGGCCTCCGTCGCGCAAAATTTGGTCCACGGTTTGCTCCAAAAGCACCTGCTTCTCTACGTCTACTGCCGCTGCACGCCCGCCTCCAGATTGTACCCGAAGATCGTCCCACGGATGCGCCACTGTCAGGTTTCGCGCGTGCAGTTTTGCGAACCCGCGGTCTGGGAACCGGACAGACCAGTTGATCGGGATTCTTCTGTGGATAGTGGTGACCACCCCCGCGTCCGCAGAAGCCGTGGTCGCTCTCGCGGTTGCTCGCATGTCGAAGTATCTTGGGAAAAATGCGTCGTCTACTCCCGCCCTCCCGCGCGGGAGGTGGCGGTAGAAGGGCGCTTTCACCAGAACGAGCCAGGTGTCGTCCGATATGTCGTAGCGAACAGATGCGGCCATCCACAGAAGACTGAGAGAAAACCCGTACGCAGACGCCGACGATGCATCTACGTGATCATGCGACGAATTCGAGTACCGCGCAGATGAGGAAGCGAGCTCGGAATCGGCATCGAGTTCGAAATGATCTGCATGCGGAGGGGGTGCTACTCCAACTTCTTGGTCTTGTTCCATCTGCGCGCTATCGGCAGACGTCCCGTCGCGCCCACCACGCGGGCCGAAAAAATAGCTGAACATCTCGCTCGGGGAACCAGTTGTGGACGCTGATGTTGACGGAGATGCAGGAGATGGTGAAGCTGTTGCAATAGGACCTTGCTCGGCCGCTGGTGCTTCCGTTTCAAAGAGTTCTATGCTCACATGCAGCGGACCTCTCGCACCTCCGCTCATCTGGCCCGGGTCGAGCAGCAGGGGGTAAAGTTTTACTGTGCGGAAGCAGTTCGGTACCTGCCAATCCGAAATCTCGACGCGGTATCTTCCGTCCAAAACCGTCTTCGTGGCAGCGTCGAAGTAGTAATGCGTGAGGTTTGCTGCGGAGGTTTGATCCTCACTCGTCGCGGCAGGGGCTTGCTGCGAGACCCAGCCCCGCACGTGAATCCGCGAACTGCACGACTCGCTGTGTGGACCGGCTGCCGCCAGCTTGCTTTGGTGCGGGAAGTCGCCCTGAACGACACCGAGGATGGTGATGGTCGACGGCTCCCCGCGGAGCTTCTCGCTAGCTTTCGTCATACGGGATAGCAGTTCATCCGCGAGAACGGGTAGCTTCGACTGCGTCAAATGGGCGGTGGATTTTCCTTTTGGTGTTGCGGGTGTGAACGACGAGGCGGGCTCCATCGTGTTCCGTCGATGATTACGCTCGCTTTCCTTCAGCACCGTGGCAGTCGAACTCGGCGACTTCTGGGCATCCTCTTCGTCTTCCTCTGGAACTGGATCTTCGCCACTAGTTTTGCTTTGTCCAGTAGCAGCTCCTGGCTCAGCTGCAGCTCCATGACCCTCAAGAAGACCCCCACCCCCCAGCTCTACAACGACGTTAGCCGACAGCTTGACGGTGGTCACGGGCTGCGGAGGTTTGAAGATGTCCTGCAAAAACTGCGCTAGGTCCGCCTCTTTCGAGGACAATCCGGGCAGTCTTTTTTCGAGGACCACCTGCCCCGACTCGTCCGTCAGGAACGCGTGTCTTGTGTTGGCTCGGTGGTGCCAGGCAGACTCAGGCCGCATCACCAGGGGGAAGGAGTGCACATAAAACTTCACCTCTTGTTGTAGTGGTTGTTGGTGCGGCGCAGTTGTTGTGCTGGAAATAAACGCGCTGTTGTGGTCGTCATGGCGCGGGTGCTGCTGTCCTCCTCGTCCTTCTTGCGCTGTGTCCGTGTGTGGCGCGTTCTGGTGAACGGGGAAATGCAAGTCGAGCACGGTCGTCAGCCGGGGCCTTTCTTCTGTTTGCTGCGCTGGCTCGACTGCAGATTTTGTGCTCTCTGGTCCCTGCGGCGACGCATTAGCTGCATCAGCTTGCTCCTTCTGCTTTTTCCGCTTCAGCTTCAGCAACTGCTGAATCTGCTCCACCACAATGTCCGCCAAATCCTCAGCTCTTCGCCGTTCCTCTGCTTCCCGCAGTTCTACTTCAGAAGATCCAGATTGTTCCCCGCTTGCCGCAGTTACTTCTTCTTTTTCTGGCGGCAGCATCAGAACCGCTGCCTTGTTTTTAGCTGCTTTATTTTGTAATTGCTTGTGCAGCGCGTGCTCGACCCTGGCTCGTGCAACCAGCTGCTCATGCAACGCAGAGTTTGCAACCGACGTCACCACCTCTTGCGGCACCACTGACAGCTGCAGGCGACTCTGCGACTTCCGGTATTTTCGATATGCCTTCGCATTCTTTGGTGGCACGTAGATCTGACCGCTAGCGTCGAGATGAACAACGCCGTAGCGGTCCTTCACCTCCTTGTAGGTGAGGGTAGAACTTTCTGCGCCGGGTAGTGGTGCAGTGTCCTCTGATCTTCCCGTGTGGTGGTTCCCACCAGCACAGCTGCCCTCATCTTGATGACGTTCAGCCCTGGTATCTGGTGCCACATCTTCGTAGAAGAAGCTTCTCTCGTCTACTTCGTCGTCGCCCTCTTCGTCCAGGGCATCGAGTTCCGCCGCTTCTTTTCTCGCGTTTTCCTCCGCCATTTGCCGGTCCCGCACCGCGCGCACGTCCCGGTACGTGACAATGTGCGCCTGATCTACTTCCGAAACTTCCTCGGGCGCCAGCACATCTGCTTCCGCATCGTGCTCAAGCTCGTCAGCATCAGCGTCAGCATTTGCGTTGCCTCCTCCCCTGCTGGCGCGGCGGGCGTCGATGCTGGTCGTGCTCCTGCTTGCAACTCCTCCTCCAGCCTGTGTTGACGCTGTAGTTGCCAGTGCGTTGATCAGGTTAGCCTGCTTCTCGCGCATCAGGCCCAACGCGGCATTTTGCACATCGTCTAGCAAGTGGTCGACAAGAGGGGCCCCGAGGACGATTGCATTTGTTCCGGAAGCAGCGGCCGCGGCCGCGGGTGCACCTCCTACGCCGAAAACAAGAACGGAAGCTGCTGCTCCTGCACCACGTCCGCCCATCGCCGCGGGCGGGGCAGCTGCGCCAGCAAGTCCGCCCGATAGCCCCCCGCCGTCGAAAGAAGCCAGCGGTGCCAACAGCTGCAGGAGATTTCTTATGCCGAGCGCGTCGCCTTTCTGGTTTTCGCTCTTCATCTGCACAGCCGTAGGAGCTCCTCCATCATCAACAGAAGGCGCTTTTTGTCCACCTACTTGTGCCGTGCCGCCCTTGAAGAGTCGTATGCGGCTCGTTATGCTGCGGACGAATTCTTCCGCGGTCATTGTGGCGGAAAGCTGATGTCCCCCTACTTGCAATTCCGACCCCGCCGAGCCGACCGTTGTAGCCGTCCCCGGAGCTGCTCCCGTCCCGGTTGGACCAGCAGGGGCGCCTATCGTAATCTTCACTACTTCCGTGTTCGCGGCGAGCTTCGCGTCGGCCGGCCCGTGTTCGCGTCCCAAGAACGTCTCTCCTCCCCCAGAAAGATGAAGATGTTGTTGGGACGCGAGAGCTCCAAAAGATGAGAGAATACTGAGCTCTGCTCCGCCTCCTGCACTTCCGAGTCCGCCTCGTTTCATCAGCCGCCACCATTCCTCCTCCTGCTCCTCGTGTTTCCGGCGAGTAGCCAGCATGACGCGGCCGATCTTGAGAAGCCGGTGTTTCAGCGGGATGACCACTTTTGGGTCCGCTGCTTCGTCGGAGAAGTCGAGACCGTTGATGGTCTTCTTAAACGCAGCCCAGCGAAGCTTCTCCATTTCGCGCGGTTTGCTGAAAACGCCGTCATCTTGTTCTTTCCTGCTTTTTCGCTTGTTGTTAGCAGCTGTTGAGAAGATGAAGACGTGCAGGGAGCACACGACGAGGAAAAAGGCTCGCAGTCGTAGCCAAGGCACCATCGTGATAAGTAGGTGCGGTGTAGTTCAGAAACTGGAACTGGTGGTACGTCGGCAGCGACTGTGGAGGGCCCTCCCGTTCACGCGTGGCGGCGAATGCGAATCTCTGCTGCTCTCCTCCGCATTGATTCTCAAGACGTCCTCCTCGCTTCTGACCTTACCAGTTCATCGTTGCGCACAGACATGATTCACGGCCTTGGGAGGTCCGTGTGAAGCAGCAAGCATATGGGGCGATCACGACCGCGCCACCGCGTCAGATGAGGTGAGCGCCCCATCCGCGAACAGGAGCCCAAATCGCGAAAATCGGATATTGGTCAAGCCAGTATATGAGTAGCGCGAAAACAGGAAGTAGCCGGCGCAGCACACAGATGTACTTACTTAAAGAGAGTTAGCGTCGCGCTGGCGCCTATCATGCTGGGCTGCTGTTCCAATTTTTCCAAAGATATCGACGTGGCGTGGGGTAGTGCCATGAGAAACTCTCCTGTGCCCTGTGGACGGTAGCGGTACTACATACAACTCAAAAACTAAAGGTACAAATACAAAACTCTATCCTCTCGGCGATATCGGAAAACCGGTTTTCCGCAGATGAGATGCCCTTCTCGTTCCTTCTCGAACTCGACGCGATCGCAAACTAGGCTAGTAACTTCACCACAAATCCTCGTAAATGTATCGATCTCGTCAGTGGCGTGGGTGTCCGTGTGCGTCAACCGAAGTGAAACTAATCCTCTTCTTCGAAACCGAATTTCAAAGACTTTCTCTGCCGCTCGGAGAAAGGACTCGTTTCCTCCAGTTCCATTGCTTCTCTCTGTCGCTCTCGCTCAAACGTAAACCTAAACCTAAACCTCACCAAAGTTTCAAACCAGATCCGAAATCAATTATGGCAGCGGCAGGCGCAGCCACAGGGACAAGCACCATAGCATTAGCCGTGGTTTAGGTTTTCGATTACTGGTTTCTTGCCACCTGCTTTGCTTCAAGGACACAGCCCAACACAAAGAAACGCACGCCGATCATGCAGCGGAGAGACGGACGACGCCCTTTGCCTTTTTTTCATGGTTTTTTGTCACCGACCATTGATCCGATTCCGAACGCAGTGTCTAAATCTCCTGAGTGCATCGCTTCTGCTGCCAGGTCTTGGATTCCTCGCATTCGTTACTTTCGTTTCGTCAAACCACAACCAGCGATCTTAATGTGCAGGCTCTATTCTTATTTTTTTTTGAGAATTTTTGTTCGACTTTTGGGCACGCAGTCCCCAATCTCGTCCCGCGCTTGTGTCGCAGAATATGGTGACTGCGAGAAATATCAAGACACGCAGTGATCCGGCTCTTTCCTCTTAGGAGCTAGCTCCCTGCGACAGTGAGCAACTTCCATCTAAACACCAAGGGCGCAACACCAAGGTGAAAGACGGCACAGAAGTACTTATTCTTATTCTTTACTTTAGCACTTTCTCGGGAAGCATAGCGAGTATTCGGAGACTGAATAGAACAAAGGCGCGGGGCGTTCTTGTTGAGTAAGTCGGACTCCGTAAGAGCGAGCAGGTAGGTGCAAAGTCATTGTTTGTTGTGGCCCGCCGCAGCGGTGGCGTGCGAGAATATGGCAAATGCGTTAATATGGAAGAGAGGTAGGCACGCAGTGATTCCGAACCCGTTAAGCTTAAGAGAGCGCGGAATTGGAAGCTCAACAGACGCCGTGGGGTTGTTCTTTCGGCCCGTAAAAGACAGAAATGCCAATTGTAATTCCGTCCAAGAAGAGCAAGCAAGGTCACCGTGAAGACGCCCTTCCTGCGTAAAAGAAACGACGCGCGCACAGTTTCTAATCAACCGCACACGCATAAAAGAATAAAGTATAGGCCAGTCAGCTCGCATGTCTCTCTCTTGGTGTTAAGTTGATTGATTGACTTGCCCATCTGGGGGTAAAAAAAAGTCCGATGCACTACGAGCAAGCCCGATGTTCGTGCAGTTGTTCTTCACACATTTGGTGTCCTCAGCTTCAGTAAGACTACTACGACAGCGATCGGCGTTTGGGGTACTACTAGGGCATCCACGAACTGTCATTCCTGCCATTCATGAATCGATTTATTTTTTCATTTTTTTTGTTGTTCTTTTCGACTAGTCCGGCCCAACCTACCCAACGCGATCAAACCGACGAGAGTCGAATGCTTAAAAATTGTCTTTCTTTTTCAACGACCTGCCATCCGAGTCACACGTCGATCACACCGACCTCACTGCTTCACTCTCCGTTTTCTTTCGACCTCTTTTCATTTTCCTTTTTGATCTTCTTTGCTATCGCGGCAGGCAGCCTTTTGCAGGGTGTCCAGGGCACCTTCACGGTCCTCGGCCGCGCCGAGCAGATGCTCTCGTGTTCACGCATCATCGAAACCGCCTTCCCACGCCTAGCTAGGTCGTGCCTTTCTTCGTCGTACTCGATGCTCCACTTCTTGCAAAACCTGCACCGAGTCGATGAGTGCCCCCTTCGATCGACGATTCGCGGCTCAAACAACCGCGGCACATCGATGCGGAACAGACTAGCATCGGACCCCGCGTAGAAATGTCCATTGGGATGGAGCTGATGGTGCTCCGGCCTGTACTCGCCAGTGAACTCCTTGACCCAGGTTCCGTCTTCCGCTTTGACCCTCCTGTAGATTTCACTATTCTTTATGTAGTCGTCGCGGAGATGGGCCTCGGCGTGCAAAGCCATTGCCCCGGCGCTGGTAGTAAAGCGGAGGTCGCAAAAACGGCATTCGATCTTCGGCACGTGAGTCACCCTGCCAGGCCTCATCGGTCCCTCGCACGCCCACCACCTCACGAAGGCAAGAGTGCTTATCGATGATTTGTTTTCGAACCAGCTTCCCCCTAGCAGCATCCCTTTGCTTAGCCTCAAGAACTAAGTCCTTCCTCTCCTGGACCTCGTCCTCGCTAGGCTTAAAAACTGCGTGGCACTGCCGAAGATGTTCCGCGAGCGCATTAGGTACGTCCGCAACCTCTACTGGCTCGCGCCAGATCTCTCCCTCCGGCTTAGCGGCGTACCTGCTCCCGCACCACGTGCACACTCCGCTGTAGAAGGGCTCTTCGAGCTTATAGCCCGACAGGTCCTTGGGAAATCCGCACCCATACTTTGCCAGATTTTCGACACGGGTGCCGCCGCGGATTGTGTGCACCCCGTCGAAAACCAACGGAAAAAGCAAACAAACAGACCCGCGGCGGCTCCCAATTATGGATTGGCTGGAATCCATCCGCTGGCCTGCTGGCCTATGCGAAAAGCAATAGGAACAATGGGCCGGGCTAAAGGACTGCGCGCCGCCCGTGGAGCTGTTTCCAGCTGCACCACATGACATGGCGCTTGTTTAATTTTGCCCGCAGCAATTGCGGCGAAGGTTGCGAATATGGGTCCCCCGCATCGGCCGTCAGCGCCTCCGACCGGGGCGCGGCTGATGCGGATGGCAGACGACTCTCACGCCGTGCGCGCTCCATGCACCATTGGTGACCCGCACCGTGCGCGGAAGGGGCGTGCGCGTGATTGAGTCGAAGCCAGTATCTTCAACCCCCACGGGATAGGATGCTGGTTTGTGCTGCCGCGTTTTCTATCCTTTTAACCTAAGTGAGTGCATAACAAAAACAGAAGCAGGTACGGAAATGCATCCTCGCCGAGCTCAGCTGCGGCGATGTGGAAGACAAAAAAAAAATGAACAAATAGACCGCCCGATGGCGTCGGACCGGGAACCCGAGCGGGTTTAATAAAGACGAAGTAGTTTCATTCTGACTGCCAACCGCGGCTGCAGTGGGCCGCCTTACCATTCATATCAGAATCCGGGCTGCTGCCATCATATCGATACGCAGCAAACAAGCGCGCTCCACACTTCGCGTATGTCGTATGGCGTTTGGTATGCGATAAAAAGTAGTCGGTTTCTTTTGTTTGTCAGCCATCGGCACAGCTATCGGCTTGCGTTTTTTTTGTGGTGATTTCCATCCTGCGTCGCACTCGAACCGGCGGGCGAAGCTGTTGAATGTCATGTCGAAGAACATGTTGCGGCGCGTCGTTCGTCCGTCACAAGAAACCCCAGAACCGGAACCCGGACGACATTTTTCCACCCCGTTTTCACAGTAGTTTTTTTTGCTGGCGTTGATACGAGGCCGGCGTAGATCAGCGGCCCGCTGCGTTTCAGCGCCGCAAAGTCGGCGAAGGCGTTTCTCCAGAGATCAACTGTAGCTATCGGAAGTACGAAGTAGCAGCGCAGCTGTTAATGTACTTGAAGGCATCAGCACCAGCACCATCTTCCTTAGATATTTGCATTTCTGTTTTTCATTGTGCGCCGCGTCAGATCCTGCGATCTAGATGATCAGACGATGATGGTCATAGCTTTACTCTACTGCTTTGGCGATGGCCATACCAACGCAATTGATCCATGCGGAAGATCCGCTGCGGATGTGGAATCCAGCTGCCGACATGCAGATCGCGATTGATCTAGATCGCGACTGATCCAGGCGAAGTTTGAATTGGATTGACATTGAATTTTCTATGCGATTGAAATTGATGCACTATCTATTTGCTATGGGGTTCATGGGATGTGTGGCCGCTGCGCGGTCAAATGCTATGGGGATCTTTGATTTTTATGGTGATTGTGATTTTCATGGTGATGGGGAATCCAGGCTTTTCCACCTTGTCGAAAGTAATTGGATTGGGATTCAGAAGTAAATTGCTTGCTGATGCTACATCCATGATTTGGCTCTGCTAATTCAATTCGGATTGTGGTTCTAAGTATTCGTATTGGTGATTCTAAGTTTAAGTCATGAGTCCACTTGTTGGAATCCAAGACTGCAGATATGAAAAAAAAAAGATTGTGCTGTTGTGTTCAGTCAAGGTCTCTGTTGTTCAATCCAATGTCTGGAATCCAAAATTGCAGATATGAAAAACAAAAGATTGCGCTGTTGTGTTCAGTCAAAGTAGTTGCTGTCCAATCCAATGTGTGGCGATTCATTGATATTGAAAAAGAAGCGAGCGTGTCCATATATGCTTGCAGAAGAAGTTGATTGGCATTTTCGCGGCCAGCTCCATCGCAGCTGCACAGATAAAAACAAACGATTGCGCTGTTGTATTCAGGTAAAAGTCTTGCTGTCCGATCCAACGTCCGACGAATTATTGAAATCGAAAAAAAGACGAGCGTGCTCATATGCACAAGCAATGTAATGGCTTCGCTCGCAGCTGTCCTTGTTGTGGCTGCAGATATGAAAAAAAAAGATTGTGCTGTTATATTCAATCCAAAGCTCTGCTCTCCAATCCACTCATTGGTGATTGATTTTGATTGCTATTGAAAAAGAGACGAGCGTGCCTATATGCGCACAGCAATTCATTACCAACTTCGGCGGCTGTCTCTGTCATGGCTGCCCAGACAAAAAGAGATGATTGTGCTGTTGTATTCACTCAAAAGCTGTGTTGTCCAATCCACCATGTGATGATTGCTTGGCATTGAAAAAAAACACGAGCGCGCGCTTATATGGACAGTAACTTTGCGGCTCAATCCATCAATCGTGGTTCGCCGGTCTCGTGGCCGCAAGTGGATAGACATCATGGCTCATCCAGAAGCGCAACCATGTAAAAAAAAACGACTGTGCTCTTGTAAACTAATCAAGAGTTTGGTTGGATAATTCAAATGGATGCACATGCTTCGAAAAAAACATGAGCGTGCCCATATGTCCACTACAACTATTCAGACATTTATTGGCGTCGAAACCAAAACGCCATGATGGAAAAACAAACGATTGTGCTCTTATAAGTTGAACAAGAACGTGCAAGCGCAGCTGCGTCATGGCTCACGCGAAGAGAAGTCGATCGAAAAGGTGACGAGCGCGCTCTTGTACACTCGTCAAAGATAGAAATGTTTCATGATATAGAAATCCAACTTCAAATGGGGAAAAGAGACGAGCGCGCTCGTATGATAAAGTAGAAAGTCAGTGAGGGGGCGATGGTCTCTGCAGCGATTTGCTGGAATCCAAAAATTGACGAGCGTGCTGGTATGTGCTGAATAGAAGTGCTGCTTGATGTCTTTGATGGAGTGCAAACGCAGACCAGTTCGCAAAAACAGACGATTGTGTCACCATAGCTACCGAAAATCGAAATGGTCCACATCACGACAAAAGTTCGCGAGCGTGTCATCCAAAACAGAGTAACTTGCTTTGGGTTCTGCACAAGTGGTTGACGCAGAATCTGGAAAAGTTGACGAGCGTGCTAGCTGTGCGAAGCTAACTTTGTTGGCCAAATGCTTTTGATTGCGCTCAGACTCAAAGCCCGCAAAAGTCGATGGGCGCGTGCGTTGGGACAAAGCCGATCTCTCGCGACTCATTCCACAATGGCAATGCTTTGACAATCAAGAAAAGTAGACGAGCGCGCCAACATACTCACGCAAAAATCTCGCTGACGGACCGACGCTGCCGACACTTGAATTGGAAGGCTCTCTTGCGCTTCCGCTCGAGCAAATGGCAGGAACGCTCGTAGAACAATGCAATGCAGCTGTGGCGGTCTTGCAAGCGATTGCGGCCGATCGCGGTCGCGGGATTATCGCATGCGAAAAGTGAAAAGTTTCCACGACGTTGTCTTTTCCTTCATTTTTCCCAAAAGTTTGCGTGGTCAGTTTTTGTTAGACAGGCTTTTCTCAGCAAAACGCAGCATCGACGTTGACATGATCACTCATCGCGCATGCATTGCTGGCGTCCGCTCGCGTCGCACGCGCTTGGAACTCCAGTTCGATGCACAGTGCGTTGCGCGTGGACGGAAGATGAGCGTCTGTTTTTGAAGTAGCATACTTCTGAGATGTCGTGGTAAAACATAATTCATTGGTGCGGAAGATAGAAATTGCTTGGACCTCCTCTCGAGGGCGATCCGTTCCTGGCTAGCTACAATGCTGCTGTCGCTGGTGGCATCACAAATTCATATATCTCAATCACATTCAAATTCAGAGTTCGGATTTTTGCGGTGCTGTTTCATCTGTTTGAGTGCCCCTTTGGTTTTGACTGCTGGGCTCATAGATTGAAGTTGACGCTTTTGTCGCTACCGAATAAAGTACTTCATAATCAAATTGCTACGCCAGTAAAACTTAAAAATTTTCACTCACTTCAACAAGTACAAGTTTGTTTGCTTTTCTTCTCTCGGTGGAAAGCCAATCGCTGGTAGGTTCTGGACAGCCGATCGCAAACGAGCGTCTATCTTTTCATGGTGATTGAATATTTAAATATAATAAAATCATTGAGTGGAACTGGAAGTGCTACAAATTGAAATCAGAGTACTCGACCACGTCGACGCTCCATTTCCGCTTGCGTCACTGTACAAGAAATTTCAAATTGAAAATCTGACTAAGCAATTCTTGCTGACGACATTGAGGCACAATTGAAAATTGAGCGGGTGAGTAGCGGCGGTCCCCATCGCCATCCGCGCACTCGCCTTGAATCTGCGTGCTGCACCTACTTAAACGAAATACACGTAGAGATCGAGATGTTGGAGTGTCCGATAAAGCTGCGATTGGTGTCTACCGCTATCGCGTCAGCGTTTTTAACTCCTGAAGCGCTGACTTATCTTGCGCTCGTCCATGCGCTGCCAAAGCCAAACCAGTACACCGCTCCTGAACACGTGAGCAACCTGTTGGCCGCTCTCCCACGGACTTGAAAAACACGAGCTGGCCCTTGCGGAGTTAGAAGAGTTTCCGGCGGGTGATCTTCTTTCCGGCCTCGCCCAGCTTGAGTCCGGTGGAGGTGTTCAGGCTTGTTGACAGGGTGTCGAATTCCTTTTTGAGCCCGCTGAAGAGGTTGGCCGCCATGGGGGCGAAGTGGCTGATTTCGGACTTCGTGATCATGTTGTTGCGCAGAGTGATTGTTTCCGATGTGAGCTTTCCCGGCTCCAAAACCGTCGCCCGGAGTTTCTTCCACTCGGTGCCGGCAATCGCCGTGAAGATCGCGCATCCGAGATTGGCCTGCGGAGATTGTGGTAGGGATAAAATTAAAAATTTCCGCTGCTATTGCGACGCAAAGCCGCATGAAAGCAAATGGGATTGTTATTGTGGTCAGTGCAAGTTTTTTGTTGCGCGAGCTGCGAATGCGTGCGGCCCGCCTGTACAATTGAAAGTCGCTCATGCGTCGCTGATTGCGATGAATCTTGCTAATCAGTGCTACTCACTCACCAGTGCGTAAACAAAAGGAACCACCCAAAGCTATAGGTACGAGCATGCCGTCGATCTCTCCGACCATCTCGACCTGCGGGCAGCCGGTCGTTTGCCACTGTTTCAACTGGCCGAAGCAGTAACCGATGTCTTTCGGGCACGTGATGACGAGCGGCTTCCGCTTCTCGTCGTAGTACGCCTTGGCGATGGCCAGCATGCACACGACACTCTCCGCCGCCGTCTTCGCGATTTTCAGTTTCCAAAATTGCGGGAGGTCGTTGGACACGTAGGCCTGCAACTCCTCGAGCTGCGCAAATAGAAATTTATGATCGAAAGTGCAACATCATCAATACGGCTGCGGGTGTGGATTGTCGAAGATAAAAATGCAACATGTCATTTCTACCGACACGGCGGCTGCCAAGGACGAACGGATGACGAGCCCCTTTTTATTTTCACTCTCGCTCCTGAATGCGGTATACAGACTTGAATGAACTAGGTTCGCGCACCTTCACGTCCTTCATGTACATGAACCAGGCCCCGAAGTCCATCACTTTCGCGTACGCCTCGTGCGTCTCTTTCGACGCCGTTTGCTTGGAGAGGTGGGTCGCGCGCTCGGAGAGCCGGCGGATGATGAGTTTGGGCTTAAACGAGATCGTGGCAACCGACTTCTGGAAGAGATTGCTGGCCTCGATGGACAGACCCAACTTGGCGCTTCCGGCGAGTACCGCACACAAAACCGCACTGAGACCTGTTCGCGTGCGGCAACATAGAAATGGAAAAACACGCCTGAACTCAATGGCTGTCGCGACGCTGCCAGTGAGCCTGAACGTACTAATCACTTGCAAGAGCGAGCCCGCATTCTTTAACGTGAGTCGATCGGTAGGGCAGCGTTCGAAAGTGTAAAAATGGATCTATGCCTGAAGCAGTCGAATACTAATTTCAATAAGTACCAGCGTCGAATTCGATGTCGAACTCGGCACTGGACGGAAACGCGAACGAGGGCATTTTGTTGGCGAGGCCTTTGAGACACTGCGACAGCTGTGCGAAGCCGATCGCGTGTTCGAAACACAATCCGTCGTCGGTGCTGGCCTTCAGGAGTTCTTGCAGGGAGTTCCACGCCGCCTGTGCCAGTGTGATGCGGAGTCGCGACGCGATCTCAGAAAGGTACGATAGTTGTTCCAGGAGAGAAACATTGCACCAGGTGTTGCGAGCTTCAAGCTTCACAACAATGTATGGTCATGCGTAGATGAGAAAAAATTTGTCTACACGGAGAGCGAGACGGAGAAGAGTGTTTGCATCATGCGAAGCCATATGGTACCCAGTTGATAATTCCGCATTTGTATTTTTCCAGGTAGTCCGTCACGAAGACGCGGACAATCAGCGCCCCCGTGGCTGGGACCAGCTCCTGCGGGTCCACCTCTTCTTCTTCGTCAGCCATTTGTCCCTGCACCTGCTGTTCGTCGCCCTGACCTTCTCCACCTAGACCTTCGCCTTCGATTTCTTGCACAGAGTCCTCCTCGTCGAGGCCCGGTTGCAGGATGGGACTATCGAAGCCTCCGAGAGGAATGGGCGACTGCTTCGACATCGTGCGGATCGGCGTCTTGGATTTCATGGAGTGGCACGACGCCTTGACGCCCCAGTACTTGTCCGCGTGCTCTGCGGCCTTCATGCCCAGTCGGTCACTCGTCTGCTGCAGGCGGGCCAATTCCGCTCCTCCCTCGAGCGCTGAAGAGTGCGATGAAAAAATGAGCGAGTGAAAACGGAGAGGCTAGAAACATTGTGTTGAGTTTAGAAGGTCAGAAAAAAACACGGAGTGAGTGCAGAGCGACGTGTCGTGTTGATTATGCAATTTTTGCCAGAGAATCTCAGTAGCTGTCCACGTAAGTACCTGAAAACAAAATCATTTGTGCCTAACACTACAAGCCAACAGAACCAGGGAGCATGGTCTTCATGAAGTGGGCTTTGGACGCTAAAAGTCCGACCCCTCCGTCTTTGTATTCCTTCAGCACCTCGGTCGCTTCCATGCAAACCAGGATGGGGACTTTTTTGGTACGGGTGAGGATTCGCTTGATCCACTCGCCGACGGAGGTGACGATGAATTGTCCTTCCTTCGCCGGGTCGGGATGCTCGTCCTCGAACTCGAACGGTTGCAGCCACTCCATGTTCGCTGCAGCCCTGTGATAGGACAGCATCATTTGTTCTTGGAGCGAACGCCGACGTGATCGATTTTTTGCCTTGCATCAAGTAGCCCAAAGGCGCCAATTTTTGCTGAGACTATACCAGCACTGCAGGAACTTCAAGTCGAAGGTTCCTTGGTGGCAACCGATGTGCATCTCGAACGCGATGGCGCAGTTCGAGGCGTGCACCTCCCGGACGAGAGCGGAGGTAAGCGGGTTTTCCACCGCGCTGGTGTTGATGTGCTGGAACTTGGCCACGTATTTGGAGCAGGCCTCCATGCGATCCTGTTTCTTTTTCACGTCGGACAAGGTCGGCGGGACCCGCAGGGTCTTCTTGATGTGCTCGCTGTGTATTTTGTGATTCGGCTCGCGTTTCAAAAAAAAATGTGAAGCCTAAATCTCGGGGCGCACTGTGGAGGCCGCATCTCTGTGGTTCATCAAAGGGATTGCGCTGCCGCTGCGTGACGCTGCCTACGAACTACTTTCATGTTTAAGCTGTCAAGACTCCGGTAGCTAATAAATCAATAAATAATAGTACTCGGTGTCCATGTGCTGCTGCGGCGTCAGGGGGCCCTGCGCGAGAATGACGTTGAACATGGCGCCGACGTGGGTTTTTTTCTGGATCGTCAAAACGACGGTGTCTGATTAGAGAGAAATATTCCTGAACACTACCTGAACACTACCTGAAGACTATCCGAACGATACGGCTACGGAAATACATTCTGAAACAGCCAAAGCGTTTTTTGCGGAATAGGGTCACTAATAGGCACCGAGTTCGTAACGGTCCTGCAGGATCTGCATCGCGTTCTCGTCGTCCGCTGCTTCTTGGTAACTCCGGGCGGCGTTACTCTGCCCCGGCGTGGAGACCAAACTCCAAATCCGCTCGCGGGAGTCGGGGGCGATTTGCACGTTTTTGGGGAGCTTCACCTTTTTCCCCAGTCCCGCGAAGTAGTCATCCTTCGCCGCGTCAGCTTTGCGCTTGGCGTTGGCCGCGCTCTTCGCGGCTCCCGTAACCGCGCCGAAGTCGCCCAGCGGGTTGTCGTCGTGGTTCCAGTCACCACCGGAGTCCATCTTTTCAAGTGTGTTTTGTAGATAGTTAAACACTGCTTCACAAATTAGATTTCAGTAGCGCAAAGGTCACTCCCCGTTTTCGCACTGGAGTTTGATTGGATTGAGAAAGAAAGCCACGCTGTCGCAAAGTAACAACAAATGAACTTCGAAAGCACGACGCATCAGTGAGTGATGCTTGGGCGCCACCGAAACGCAAATGAGTATGAGAGTACAGCCTGAAGCACGCGGCCCATTTGATCGGCATGCCACTACTACAAAAACACGCTGGTGCCTCTTTGATCCATCTCAAGAAAGGTGGCGAGCGCGCCAAAAAACACCGACTGGCGGAGAAGCATTAGCTGCTATCGCTGATGAAGCCACGCGATCTCCATGCGTAGATTGCTTGCTGTTTGCGAGGAGCTGTATGCTGAGAACCACGCCACGCGGAGGAGCTGCAGGGATCTCGTAGCAAGGTCAGTCTCACGCCGAGCGATACAAAAAACTAAATGAACTCAGGATCTCACGCCACCACGAAGTCTTCGACACCTGAACCGAGTCAGGCTTTGCCTGCTGATAGAACTCTCGTCCCCTGACGCGAATGTCTGACCGTGAGGCACGCGCGCCATCGTGCGCGCCAGTCTCCCGGGCGGTCTGAGGTCACAATTGTGGTGGTAGTCGGCTGTATACACTTGGCTTTGATGACGAGTTTTCTCTTGATGAGTGAACAATGACAAACTTGGACCCCTTAACAGCCACGACAAAAGCGGGCTTGACGAGAGGAAATGCTAATCACGATAGTATGATGGCCACGGGGCCCTCGCCGGGGTCCAAATATTTTAGCTCAAGGACCTCAAATATTTTCGCCGAGCGCGTCCAAATATTTTCGTAGCCTTAGATGGGGAAGCGAAAATCTGGGCAAAATATTTCAAAAATATTTGGCCTCCCTGGAGGACCATTCTGAGAGATTCATTGACGAATCCATCCAAAAATATTTGTAGAAGAGAGGAACCACTATTTTTCCATGTTTCTCGTAAGTATACTTCATTTTCGTACATCACAATAGCTCAACTTCGCGTGGCAGGACCCCCGGGGACCACGTCCTATTCCTGCCCATCGCCGTAGTCCAGGTCGAATGGGTCCACGACGTCCCCGATGGACTCGTCGAGGTATTCTGCTATGCCAGCGCAATCCTCGTCGAGCGGGACATCTTGATCCGCGCCGCCCTCGGCCGGGCCCAGCGCGCTGAACGGGACCGCAAGGTCCTCCTCACGGACCTGCACGGCAGGGCTTAGATTTTCCTGGTCCCTCGTGCGGGTCGTTCGCGTCGCTGGCACCACCTTCAGGTGCAACACGTCCGCGTCACAGATCGCTCCAAACTCGTCGATCGCGCCAGCGGGAATGTTGCAGCGCTCGCATTCCTTCCGAGCCTCGCGGGAAAACTCCTCGTACACCTTCTTCGCCTGCGCCACCTGCGCAGCGGTCCGGGAAGCTGGGGTTGGTCCTCTGAAGTGCCGGGCCAAAAAAACGGCCCTGTGCGCCCAGAGCACCAAGAGCGCATTTGCGCAGGCTATAAAAAAGGTCTTCGCGGGGGCTCGAGCTCTTTTTAATTAACATCCAATTGAGCAAGAGCAACTGCTTGCGGCTAAATTCATTTTCATTGACACTCAAAGCCCTGCCTCGACTAAATAGGCACACCCACGTTGTGCTGGCACCGGCCCGGATAGCCCGGTCACCCAACACCTACCCTACTCTGAACACACAACGGAAAAGCAGACACTACCACGCACTGGCCGCGTGATCGCTGGCGCTGTGGATTGCAGAAAGCAAAGTCGAAAAAAACTCATAAACCCTATGTCCGGCACAGGTCTAGCGCCGCTGCCGATCGCTAACAGTGTTGCTCGTGCGTCGCGAAAGACCGTGCCATAACCGAATCCCCATAGTTCTTCACGCCTCGTTGCTTGATGCCGCTGGATGGCGGTGCATTGAGAAACGAACTGCTGTCGAATAATAACCATGCGTCTGCCCCTCCTGCTTTTCCATTTCTGCTGGGGTCGTGGGTGCCGTCGGCGATCGATGCCGTGGTGCTGCTGCCCGTGCCCTGGTTCCAAATATCCCAGTATTCTTGGATGAGAATGGTGCATCTCATTATGCGCGTTGCCGCGCTGATGTTGTAGTCCTTTCCTGCTACCAGCTTGCCGGACGAACGCGACTGCTCCTCGAGGTACTTCGCGATTCTCTGGCGTTCCCGGAGGCGAAGGTCGCCATCGGCCTCCCATCCCCGCGTCGCGGCTGCAGCGCCAGCGTCTGCAGCAGCGTTGCTGGTTCCTGTACCTGCGGCGGAGGAGGCGGCGGCGGCACCAGTGGTGCTTTCCCCCGCACATGAGTTGCCGGGGCCGCCGGCCGGTGTCGCCGACTTCGCTGTCGGCAAGTCTACTTGTACATTACTCCAGATGGCGCTTTTGTCCGGCTTTGGCTTTCCTGAAGCCTTCTGTTTCTTCGCCTTCGGCTCGCCATCTTCGCCTTCCGCGTCGAAGTCTTCCGGCACGACACCGTTCTCCGGCATCCACGGGACCTCGAAGGCGGAGTGGAAACGGACGCCATCTCTGCGGCTTGCGAGACCCGGAATTGTTTCGAAGATCGTCGCCGAATCGAGATGGTATTTGTTGAGGTGGTCGACATTGTGCGACACAAACAGCTCATCACTACTGCTGCACTTTTCTATGTCGATGTAGTACTCTGTACTGGCGTCCGTGCTGCGTCGGGACAAGCGTTGTCCGGCGATTCCCGGCGTACTGCTGGCGAGGATAAGACCGATGTAAAAGAAGTGATACTCGTCCTCATCTCCCCCGCCGGCGGTGGCCTTCGG
>RXOD01004325.1:0-24060 GCA_005223375.1 Amoebophrya sp. AT5.2
ACGAGATCATAACAGAAATAACATGTGGATTTATTGGCGCCGCCGAGCAACAGGGAGGAGCTTCTTAGGAGGGAGAGGGCGGAGTGGGAGAAGCAGGAGAACACGGAGAACAGGGAATCAGACAGTAAGCAACTGCTGAGGAATGCTGCACCCATGATCCGAGGGCACCCGATGAGCATGAGGCCGTCGACTTTCAGGTGTTTCGAGGTGGCCGTAGTTGCGGCAGGGGTTGCATACCTAGCGTATCGCTATCGCCGTGGGCGGAAGCAGCAGGCCGAGGCCCTGCTGGGCACCAGATCATCTAGTTCTAGTTCGGCCGATAGTGACGGGGATCGTCAGGAGTGGTTGGTGGAGAATTACAACAGTATGGTAAACAGCAACATCAAAGGCGGCGTAAAAGTTCTGATGTAGTTGTGATCACAGATTTTTAGTAGCGATCGATTTGTTCGAATCGTGCTCCAACGCCGCTTTTCTCACTACGTACCTAAGTTTCTGTTTGCCTCCCCCTCCCACCTCACCCTTAGTACTTGGAAAATCACGGTGAGATGATAAGGAAACTACCCATGTGCTTTGGAGTATAGCCAGCATCTTCTGGTTGATTCATGTTCATACTTACGTCGCCTACCCATGCCTACCCTCCATTAATTCAGACCAGAGAGACCTCAACCTCATCCATGATGTGCTTATCGGATGCGGTCATTCATTTTTCATCTAGAAAAAGCGAGGAAAAGAATGAATCTACCCCACTGCCGGTGCAGTCGAAGTAGAAGAGAGGCGACGAGTGATGCCTGTTGTGCCTTGTGTTTCGAGTAGTTGTTCGAAAATCTAGAGGAGCAGCTCTGGTGAAATTGAAAAGAAAATCCTCGTCTCTGCGAGTGACGGCCGCGAGCGACAAACGCGCATGAGAGATTCCGATGTACCGACTCGATTGCCCACTGTCTTGCTGCGTCGCGGTGTCGGACCTTCATCGGACAGCATTCGCATGATTGAACTTGATGGTGATAATGTATTATTGAAAAGGCATCAGGAGCAGGTGGAGTCCTCCTCCTCTAGAAACCAGTAGGTCTAGGTAGAGGTACTAGAAGGATGTTGATTTCGGAGACCCGCATCTGGCCGCTGGAGTCGTCTATCGAGACGATTTTGGTCCATGCCGAGCATATCTACGTGGGGACAGCCGATGGGGACATTGTTGCCTATCATCTCCAGGACCTGCGGCACCCGGAGGCCGTGCTGGCGAGCGAACACCACAGGGGGAGGATCTGCTCCCTGGAGATTAGTATCGCGGAAACTAATAAGAATGGTAAATTCCTCTACTCCGCGAGCGAGGGCGACGGATGCGTCCTGTGCTGGGACGTGACGCACCTCGGCGCTTCGCCCTCGTTCTCAAGTTCGACCTCGACGTCCCAACGGCCGCTGTTACCTTCGAAGAAGCGGCAGATGAATGTTGATCTTCCGTCGCAGCACCAGCGCAAACAGCACTTCGAGCACCTGATGCTGGAGCTGAAGACGCGACACAACAGCGACATGCTGGCCAACTACCGCGTGGATCCAGACACGGTGGCGGAGTTCGAAAAGAACCTCGCGCAAGAAAAAGTAGAGGCAGCACTTCTGAACGACGACCCATCGACTGCTTCGGGGGTGGGGGGGGATCATGAGCAGGGGATCGGGGGCGGATCTTCATTTTTGTTCTACCCTGAAGAGGATAGCAGCAGCAGCAGCACAAAAAAACCACACGACGATAGGCCCGACATTTTTCAACTACAGCAGGTGTACGCGGAGGACGACCCAGGATACAGCACGAACGGGTTTGGGGCGTGGAAAACGGTCACCGAGTCCAAGTTTCCCCTGTTCTCCGCGGGGCCGGATTTTGGCGGCACGGAAGCGTTGGGAACAAGCGCGGAACCTTTGCTGGGCAGTGCCGTGTCCGACCAAATCGCGCGCTTTTTCAGCACGCAGCAGGCCGATGCAGATCCCTCCAGAAATTTGGGCGGTGGTAAAAACGAGGCAAGCAAGGCCGGGGCCTCTACTACGGACAATAAATTGCCGGTGCAAGTCGTCCACCTCTCTGGAGAACTGCACCCGGACGAGGCGTCGTTTGCCGAGAAGTGGGGGTTTCCGCTCTCTCCCACGAGCTTCTTGCAAAACTTCCTGAACGCCGGCGCAGGCGGAACTACATCCTCGATGGCAAATGCGAGCACAGCTGCGGGGACGAGTTCAGCGTCGAATTCCGCGAGCTGCTCGTCATCCTCGTCCTTCCTCGAGACTCAGTCCGGGGAAGGAGACGAGCGCTTGGGTCAAGGATTAGTGGGACTTTCGGAACTGGACCAGGCGTTCCAGGTTGACTTCCGTACGTCTACGTCCCCCACTCCCGCCGCGCCGTTTAGTGGAAGTGGAAAAGACAAAGCGGCAAATTCCGATTCCGTTCCGCAACAGCAGGAGGTCGTGGTCCCGACACCAGCAGCTGCTCTTCATGATCGGGATCGCGATGAGGAGTTGGATCGCGACGAAGGAGGTGCGAGTTCGGAAGCGTCTGGCGCATTAGGACATGATCTGCCGCGGGCGAGAGCGAGTCCTTCGGACGACGTGCGCACGGGCATCTACCACCGGTTGCTGGAAGTGAATCGCAACCGCCTTCGCAACGGGACGGCTCCGAGCAAGGGACTGGTGGACGTGAGTGCCGAGCCATCGGAAGATTCGAACTCGACGTCGGGGGAGGAAGCAGAATCACAATCACAAACCCAGACCGAGGACGAGGAATCTGAGCTTCGGGAAGATGGCACGGCCCACGTTATCGCGAGAAACGGCGGAGGTGGCGGTGCTAAAAAAGGAGGCAAAGCAGCAAGTACGGCAAAGGAAGCAAAGATGGGGGGAGCAACATCGAGGAAAGCCAGTACTGTCGCGCACCAGGCTGCGGGTGCCGGTAGTGCAGGCGCTGAGAATACTCGGGGTAAAAAGAAAAACCAAAAGCCTCCCAAGTGGAAGGGCCTTGCCCCCGGTCTCGCGCTAAAAGTTGCAGAGACACAACATCCCGGACATAATTCCTTCGACGGAGCCCAGAAACTCGAGCTGCAGCCTGTCGGGCGCATCTACCCCCACGCCAAACTCCCGGTGGCCGACATGGTTACTTGCAAAAATCTTGGCGTGCTCACAATCGGCGACGACTGTACGTTGCGGCGGGTGGGCTTCTTCCCGTTCGAAAAAGAGCTGCAGAAGGCGCAGGTCCGTGAGGACGAACGTGCGGTAGTAACGACGGCGGCGGCCGTCGGGGTGTCGGGCCGGATCGCGCTGGCCGCCAAGAAATGGGCGGGACGGAGTACTAAAGCCAAAGGACGAAGCGGAAGCCCCAGCGCTGCAACCGAAGTAGCGGATCACCGGTCATCAGGAGCTGATCATGGAGCGCCTGGGGGAGGGGATCCCGGGAAAAAGGGCACCACAGCGGGGGCGTCCGCTTCCTCGTCCTCGTCTAGTCCCGGGAAAAATTCAAGTCCGACGAAGAAGCTTCCGTCGCTGCAGGTCCCCCCCGGATCAAGCTCGAGGCCGCGGGGCCGGCCGGTGACAAATAGTCGCGCAGCTTCCGGATCCGGTACTAACACTAAGACCAAGCAGAAAGACCGCACGCCGGCGCGCGCACTGACGCCGCCCGCGCCGCCAAAGGGAGTGCTGGACGTACTGTATTAGTTACCATTACCTGTGATACTTCCTCCATCAATCCCTCCACAACCACAGCATTAAGCAAGACTCACTTTTCGTCCTAGCCACCGAAATAATACCGATTTCTCGCCCTAGTAACTAAACCTGCTAAACCTCATGCTAAAGCTAATCCATCGAATCCTAAACCAGGGTTTTGAGCACCACCACCTGACCGAGGAGGAGCGCGAGCGGTTGAAGCGGAAGCGGGAGGCGGCAGCCGAATTACGCTCTCGATGGGAACACCAAAACCGGCTGATGGAAAACGAGCAGCACTTCTTCAACGGCGACGAGTCTTTAGGGGGAGGAAACTTGTCCCACTGTCCCAACTAATCTAAAAAAAAGTATACGTGGTCCTCAGGTCGTGGGTCCTCGTGTAGGCGAGCGCGGGGCAAGCTTTCCTCAAGGAGCCCGTCCCCTATGGACGAACTGCGTGTGGTTCGGAGCAGTTCGTCCAGATCCTGATGCGTAGGGCCCCCGCCTCGGTGTCGGATTCTCTTGGCGGCTGGCTCTCGCGTAGCTCATAACCACGGGTCGGCCGAAAAGTTAGTTTGCCGATAAAAAATTCTAATACACTAGGGACCATCTACTTCGAGGGACGAGGGACAATTCTTGATTCCGTTGCATAATGGTTGCGGAAGTCGTTACGCACCGCCCTCCAGTTGATCCGCACGAGCCGGGGGCAGTCGCTCGCGGAGGTCGCGAAACAGTACCGAAACTCGAGCAACCCCGAGCAGGCCAAGTGGTACAAGAAAATCGAGCCGACAGGGGGCTTTGCTTTGTTGGAAGAACTGCTGCCGTCGCTGGGGGGACTCAACCTGGGGCTGGGGAGAGAAGGAAGCGCGTTCGGCCTCGGCGGGGGATCGTCTTCCGGGGGCCTGCACAGCCACCCACTAAACGGTGGGCAGTACATTAACCAAATCGGAGGGGGACCAGGCACCAGTTTGACCACCAGCCTCCTCGCCGGGCCTTTGGGGGGCGTTTTGGGGGCGCTGGGGGGAGATTTTTTGAGCAAGCCACGGTCGCGGAAGCCCAGCTGGAAGGATCCGACGGTGGGCATGGCTGGGGGCGGGCTGGCGATCGCCGATTATGGTGCTGGGGCTCCCAGCAACTCCTCCGGCACGAGGAATCATGGACAGCAGGGCGCACAGGCATCTTCGCCGGGCGGTAATGCGGCGAGCAGTGGTGTCATTCACCCAGCTGATCGCAAGAAGAAGAAGAGTAACGCGTCCTCACAGCAAAGCAGCGTCGCAGTGAAAAGTGCTGCGTCCACCTCATCCAAGAACGCAAAGAACACAAATAAACGGTCTTCTGAACAATCAGGTCAGAAAGGTTCATCTGGGGGTGCAGGTGATCATGGGGATCACATGGAGCACTCCACGGCGACGTCGGGCGAAAAGCAACAGAAACGAGAGCCGTCGCCCGAGCCGGTGCCGCGCGGTTTCACCGAGCTCACCGTCTCGCCCGCTCTCGTCCCCGGCCTGTCACTCGCTTCCGCTTCTCGTTCCCCGGAACCGCCACCCGCCCACAACGCAAATTCCAAGGACCACAACGCGGACCACTTGCTCGAGAACATTTCGCTGCTGCAGATTTCCAAGCGCAAGCAGAGCAACTCGCGCTCGCCGAAACGAGCTGCAGGAGCAAACACTGACTCTTCAACCGCTTCTCCGCAGCACTTACGCGAAGGCGACCACAATGCGGCCAAGGAAATGGTGACCAGCAGCAAGAAGAGCGGGCGGCCGAATAAAAACCTCCAGTTACCAAACAAGAGGAACAAGAACGAGGGCTCCTCCACAGAGGTGGAGCAGCTGGAGCCCGTTGATCCATCGGAAGATCCTAGCGCGACGAGGATCATGATGGAGCGAGACGAGGAGGATCGGAAGTTTTTGATGAACGTGCTGAAGAAGAAGCAGGAGAAGCCCCTTAGCTTGATCGCACGAAAAGACAAGGCTTTGGGCATCGTGCGCGAATTCGCGGGGAAGCTGAAGAAGGCGGCGGAAATCACGCGCAAAAAGAAGATCCGCGCGGAGGCGGGGGTGGAGTGGAGATTCGGAGACGATGGTGGCGAAAGCGGTCAGATACCTTCGGCTTCGTCAAGTAGTGCGTCTCCATTCAGGCCGGTGAAGCTGGTGCTGCTGCGACGCGAAAACAACGCACATGAAAGTGGCTGTTCATCTCCGGCTTCTACTGAAGAATGTAAACGGGACTCCTGCTTCGTCGCGGTGGGCTGCGCGAACGGGGAGATTTTCGTGCTGCGGCTGAGCGACAGTAGCAAAAGCAAAACCGCCGAGTGTGTGGGACGTTTTTCGCACTGCAGCACGCACTGCAGCACCACACTTCTTCGCGGGTTAGTCTTCCTCGGCGTGGACGTTTTCGGAGAAAACCATTCCAGTAAAGATGCCGACGAGCAGTTTTGGAGGTTTTCATCTGATCATGAAGACGTAGTAGGTGGAGAAGTAGGAGAAGGCGATCGCAAGTCGCCGAACAAGAAACGTGGGAAAAAGATCGGAAAACCCGGGACGGCGACGCGGACGTCGGAGTCCTCGATTCGGTTAGTGGACGCCAGCCAGCTGTTGGAGAAGATGAAGGTCAAAAGCCGGAGGAAGAGCTGCGGCTCGCTGGCGCCCGCCGCGCGGGGGGGCTCGGGTGACCACGCTGCAGAGGAAGACGCTGCAAAGGAAGTTTTCGCGAATTCCTGCGTGCCGCTGCAAATTGCGACCGCCAGTGTGGACGGCTGCGTGAAAGTGTGGACGCTGAGGCGGGCCGAGAGTTGTGTTGATACAGCGGGAAGTTCTTGTGAGAGCCTGCAAATCAAGATCGACCTGGTGGAAGCATTCGCGGCGCGGGCACCAGAACGGAACCATCGTCGATCTACTCCGGCTCGGAGATTGGTCTCTCGCACAACGCAGACCTCGTCAACTACCACCGGAAAACCACCACGGTGATGAAAAGCAAACCAGCGGGGCGCGCGTATCGGATCCAGGCGATGGCGGAGGCGACGCTGGGGAGGAGACGGCACGTGTTCTTCGGCGGTGGAGAGGGGGTGCTGCGGTGCTACCTAGAGGACGTCGAGGTCGTGGGAGGAGGTGGTGGGGGAGCTGCTGGTGGGGTGGAAGAAGACCGAGTGGTGGAAGAACATCGCACTGCCTCGTCCATCAAGACAGATGAGACGGCCCCCGCGGACCACTACTTCTCGGGAACAAGGGGCCACCTGAACTCGGGCGTTTCGCACGAGGAGTTCTTCGGGTACAGGGTTGGGGTTGGAGCTTCCCTCTCCGCCGGGGGAGCTACTGGAGTCGGCGCGGATCGGACGGAGCCCTTGTCCGCGTCGCGCGCGCGAGAGAAAACTCCCGGCGAGGCAAGGACTGCGAAGAAAAAGCGCGCAGTCACAGCCGATCGGGGGTGACGCTGCCGAGGAGGAGGTGGGCGCCTCATGGCGTATGCTGCGGCGTTGCTCTCCTAGGACAGCGCGCCGATGTTACTCAAAAATGTACCTAAATTACGTAAAAACTGACATTCAAATCAAGTGTATTACTTCATGGAATTTCTTCAGCGAACGGTTTTGCCAAATACTAAGCCAATTTCACTTATACTAGTTTCGGTTTCGGTTTCGATTATTTTGTAGGGATTCGAGATCGAGGATTGTTCTTCATCCTACACCAGCAAAGTTTTGCATCCTTGGATAGGTCCTGTAAAATACTTACTTCGTAAATACTCCTCTCTCGCTTAATGCTGATGGGAGGGCGACTCCCTTGGTGAATGGAATTTCTTGGACAAACACATGTAGACTACAAGCCTCGTTTACGACAGACGAAAAAGCTACGTACTGGAGCCGAATCCGATGTCGGCGTCGAAAGTATGGTCGTCACTCTTATCGGGGGACCAGGTTTTCGCGGGCAGTTGTAGCACGACCAGGTTCTCGCCGCGGGCAGTTGTAGGTCTGCAGCCGACTTTACCTATACAATTCTTTCTTACAGCGGGGGCGGGTGGTTTTCGTTACAACTTTTGTTTTCTTCAGGTCGACGAAAATAAGATGTCGAAACGGCAGGGCGAGTCTGTGACGCAGGTGGAGTGCGGTGCTCTGCACGTTGTCGTTCTCTCTGACGACGGGCTGGTCTATACCTGGGGCGGTCGTGACCAGATAGGGCGGCAAAACGCGGCCCTAACCGATTTCGACCCCAAACCGGGCCTCGTGTCCGGGATCAAGAAGAAAGCTGCGAACGCCACTAGTGCGGGGGAAGGCGGCACGAACGAGCAGGCGATCACGCCCGGGACGACCGCGGCAACAACCCCCGGGGCAGCCAAGATCCTTCCCTGTGTGCAGATTGGGTGCGGGTACGACCACAGCGTCGCGCTCACGGCTGAGGGCGACGTGTTTGCGTGGGGCGTGGGGAAATCGGGGCAGCTGGGGCTGCCTTTAACTTTTTTCGAGCGCGCGCAGTTCGTCGCGCGCCTCCCGGAGCAGGTGGGTTTGCCCGAGAAGGTGCAGCGCGTCGCGGCAAACGGCAGGTCGACGTGCGCGTGCACGGTTTCGGGGAGGTTGTTCGTGTGGGGCGAGGCGGCGGCGGCGGTGTACGGGAGCAAAAACGCCTTCGTGCCGCAGGAAATTGCAGCGGGGGGTTTGTCGCCGACGTTGTCCTTATCAGTGTCACCAGCAACAAGCTCTCATTCTGCGAACGGAAACCGCCTGTCCTGGTACCACCAGATTTACAGCCCAAAAAAATGCATTGTTCGACGCATCTTTTTGAAAACGGCCGTCCCCTTTTTTGGCCCGTTTTGGGCGTTTGTTTTTGGCTTCATCAGGACGCGCGTTCGCCAGAATGAACAGCAGGGGCTGGCACCCAAAAATAGGGCCCCGCTGTGGATGATTTAGCCATTCCCCCCCGAGGTTACTGCTGCCCCCCTGCCGTCACCGTCTCGCAGCTTTGATCTCTCTAGCCGTTGAATGATCTGCCCCCTCTACTCCAGAATGGTTCATCTCTCAGTGCCGGACCCTTCCGATGCGACACGGGAGCGCCTCCTGGCAATCGAGCGGCATGGATCCCAGAACGTCGATCGGGTCGCAGCATCCGGTTTTCAAAAGATGTCACTCAACGGATGCATTCTTTTGATCGCTGTAACAGATGCTGGAAGAAAAGGAGCTTTGCTTCGACGACCTGTCGATCGGGAAAAAAGGCGTGGCGTGCACGCTGCGCGACTCGGACCTGACCGAAGAGTACGCCGCGAGAGCCTCCACTTTAAATTAAGCCTTCAAAAAACAAAAACTCATATCTGTAGACCTGTTAGAGTTAGTTTCGCTCTCTGGAAGTGTCATCCTCGGTCGCCCTGTTTTCGGGTTCTTCGTTTCTGTACGGGTCGAAGGCGTTGCCTGCTAGTGTTCGCCGTCGCACCCCCCGTCAAACCGGGTAGTCGGACGGACACAGAAGTGAGAGGGTCTGTGATCGGAAGCCTGCCTTAGACCCTGCCTTAGACTCGGACCTGACCGAAGAGTACTCGGACCTGACCTTGAGTTTTTCGAACCTTTAATTAAAGAGGAGGCAGACGCAGCTGAACAACCGGATTCGGGTGCTGGGAAAGATGAAGGGAGGTGGCTCCTCAGGAAATGAAGCGTCAAACGCGATAATGGACGCGTCGGATCCGGGCGGTTCCTCGCAGGGGGAGAGTCTCGCCGTGAAAGAGATGTGCGCACAGATAGGAAAGCAGATCGCCGTCGTAAAACTCGATATCGAACACGCGAACGCGGAAATATCGGGACTGCAAGTGGAGATTGGGACGATTGGCAGAGATCTAACCCTCAGCGAGCAACAAATGACGATGCTGCTGGTACTTGAGATTATTCCTTGTTCGTGTTCAACTTCAACTTCAATCCGATTGATGACGATGTTGTGATTTGTCGGCTTCTGTTTTCGATTCACTCGAGCAAGGATCGCGCACCAACTACAGGAGAGCGGCGACCAGCTGGAGGTGCAGGCGCAGAATTCGCGCGACCTGGCCGCGCGGCAGGTCCAGACGCAGATTCGTTAAGTCTGGACGAGCTAGCTAGATGAAAGACAAATGAAAGACGCACGAAAGACAAAAGATAGTTGCAAAATAGATGAAAACCGGACACAGAGGAACGAACGGAACCGGACGCAAAGGTCGCAGACTGTTGGCCTGGAGGGTACGCGTAGAAGGACTCGCTGCCCCCTCTACCCCCCCGCAAGGTCAACTTCAAGTTTAACAGGTTGGGTGTCCGGCTATCAACTTCGGGTGTCTGGTTCGGAACATAGCTTGGCTGTCCAGACATCAAGATGCTTCCCCACTATGCGTACGTCTTTCACGAGGCCACAAGTATCTAGCTCGCCGAATCTTTAGATTCGCGACCTCCAGAACTTCCAGGAGACGAACCGGCGCGCCCGCATCTCTTCCCTCGAGAAGCAGTCGGAACTAGAACATCGCCTGGTCCGCGTCCAGGCCGCTTTAGCCCAAAACAAGGGGCTGCTGCGCGATCTGACCACCCGCGAGGCGCTGCTCACCGGCCTCGGCTCTGGCGCGAATACCACGGATTTGCAGGAGGAGCAAAAGACGCTGCAAAAAGGCGTGATCGCCGCCGCGGTTACGTTGTTGGACGTGCACGGGGCGTGCATGTTTCCGCTGGCCAAGTCGGGGGACGCGGGGAGGGGTGAGATTTTTCTCGGGTTGGGCGAGACGCTGAAAACCTCGGCGCGGTCGCTGACGGACACGGCGGCAGGGGTAAAGGAGATCTCGAAAGTGTGCCCCGGACAGGACGGCGCCATGCTGGAGCAACTGGTCGAACTTGCGATGAAGATCCAGAAGTTGACGAACACCCTCTGCCTGGAAAAGCTGGAAGAGCTGAACGACCTGGAAAATGGCCTGCCGAAGTTCTTCACCGAAATGGGAGGCGTCGTGGGAGGGGGGTGAGCAGAGGGTTTGTTCGTTTTCCAGGACGAGAGAAGGCATCTATCTTCCGCGGCGCAGATGAAGGGATACATTGATGCAGGGCCGGGGAAGAAACTTCTGGGGCCAGTGGAATTCCGCTCACAACGTGCTGCCCGCTCGTTGAGTTTGTTGTGCTCTCGCGTGGGCCAAGTGCGCTCCGCCTCCGATAAACTAACAAAGACCAGACTGGTGTTGAGAACGATGAGGAGGACAGCACGGATCCGGAAGCTGAGTCGTGCCCCCCGGAGGCTAAACAAGCTGCGCGTTCCAGAACCTGAAGCAAATGGCTTAAGCACAAGGTGATAGATACTAGATTGTCACACTTAAGTTGTGCGCCGCACTTTGGGTTTCTTTGGCCCCTCTTTTGGTGCGATTTCTTCGTCCGTTACCGCTCGGTGTTCGTTGCACTTGCAGCCATAGTCACAGTCAGTTGCTTCGAGCTCGAGGAGAGATGCTGGGAGGGCGAAAAAAGGCCGTACATAGCTACAAAACTGGCAAAGGAAAGTGGTGCTGCGCTCGGAGGGCTTCTCTTACTTTACACTGTTCACTCGCACGCCATCTTCATGAGCGACCATGTTTGTGTCAATGAATCGAGACGCGCAATCCAAAAAAAAAGCAAGAGGTGGCCCGATTGTTCTCTCGTATGGACGGAGGCGAGGGGAACAAGAAGAACGCATCACCTTAGCGGAGGTTCGCGCTCAGCGCGTTATTCGAAGATGCATTTCCTGCTCTTTTTCTTCTTCTGTGCCTTCGAAGAACAAGTCGCAGCAGCACCGCTTTCGTCAATATCGCCGTCGGCTCCTCCTCCTCCGTGGCAGACCCAGACCGCAGCCGAAAAGCTGGACGAAACCGCACGCAAATTGCAGCAGCGGCTGCCTGCCTCCTCGGCTGCTTCCCCGGCTGCACCCGTTTCTTCTGCAGCTGCCGCTCCCACTTCCTCAGCTGCCGCTCCCACCTCTTCAGCTGCCGCTCCCACAACTGGAAGCTCCTCTGCTGCTGAGCCCCAGGTTGCGCCCGCCGACGCCGCTGCGGAGGATTGCGACGAGCCCGACGTCCCGCTGAGGCCAGGAGAGGTACGCTGCAAACGCCAGCCCATCGTCGGCACCGCGATCGCACCGGAACCCGCCGAGGGGTTTGCCTTCTTCGGCGGACTCTCCTTCGTGGCGTACGTGCTGATTTTTCTCATCCTTCTCTGCAGCTGCTGCTACGTGCGGAAAAAAGGGTGCGGCTGCTGCGTGTGGCTGTGCTGCGGAGGGTGCTGTAAAGCGCTGTTTTCGTGCGGTAGCGGTTCGGGCGGCGATTTGAAGGGCGATAAGGGGAAGGCGAAGGATAGGAAGAAAAAGCGTGAAGATCAAAAAGGAAGACGAGGTGAGAAAGGTGGTCGAGGTGAGGATACCTCTGACGACAACGACTACGTGCTCCATTCGGATTTTGAGGTAGCGGGGGAGAAAGATGAGAGAGCGAGATCGGGCGAAACCTCTGTCGTGGGGTCCCCGGTGCGAGGTGCTGGCCGTCGTGCCGACGCCAAAAGAGGCAGGGACAGGGGGACCCAGAAGAACAAAAAGCAGAGAAAAGAAGAACAAGGAAAAAGTGCTGATAGGAAGAAAGCGAAGTCGAAACAGGAGAACAGGCGAAGAAACGAAGCAAGACGCAAAGTTGTAGATGAAGAGGACTCGTCTTCACGGAATTCCAATTCCGAGCAACCGCAGGTGCGCGATAATAGCAAACACTCACTCATTTTCATTTTCATTGATACCCAGGTAGCTCCTGTAGAAACAACATGCGACCAGGGAACTATGATAGTGACAAGTTCTTGTTCTCACGAACACACGATAGAAAAAATCACACATCATGCCCTCGATGCTGAACAGCCGTCCGTCACATCTTCCGCCGACCCGCTACCGACGCTGCTGGGCTCGGAGGAGTCCGAGGACAGATTCTCGCGAAAACGAAAACAAGAAAACGCGACGCCGAAGCTTCTGAAACGAGGGAAAGTCATGCTGGAGCAAACGGAAACAAGCAAGGACGTGCGTCAGAAGCGGAGCAAGACGAAGGATGAAGTGAAGTCACGCCGACGGAGTGCGAGTGTCGTGAGAAGAGGGACCAAGAAATCGCGCCCACCTTCCCGGAGCTTCTCCGAATGTAGCTCGGCCGCCGTCTCGCCACAGCACAGCGGGCGTTGCTCAGACTCACCATCTTCAGCCGATTCTGACGACAGCGCGACGACCAGCCCAACAAGACATCAGAAATTGCCGGCAGAAGTGTCTTCACGGTCGCGACAGGTCATAGAGTCTGTGAAGATTGTCAAGGAACGGGAACCGGCAGGCGACAATAAGTCAAGAAGGTCGATGAAAGTCCCGGAGAAAAGGCGTTTCGCACCAACGGAGCGGAGCAGCGATCCCGCGCGCCGCAGCGGCAGTCGCGTGGGCCTGAAAAAAGGGGGTGCTAGGAGACCAGCTTTACCTCCTACCTCCGACGCCGAAGATGGAGCTTCCCTCGAACAGGAAATGTTGCCGGAAGCAGTCCCGGACTCGAGGTCGACAGGAAAGAGAGCACCAAAAAACTACCTGGCGCTGGAAGAGAAGCGTTCGATACCCGCCCGCGTTCTATCCCCTGATCCTGCACCTGGGCGAGGGCGGACAGGATCAGGAGCTACAACGCGGGCGAAGGCGGGAAAAAACAATAGCACAGCCAGTGGACAAAAAGGGAGAGAAAAACCAAAAACCGTAAGGAAGAAGCCAAAGCCAGAACCAGAAGCCGGTCCTGAAGCTGGTGGGGAAAGCGATGTTAGAAGTGTGCAGGTGACTGCTAACATCGCTTCCTCCAGGTCCAGCTCCAGGACCGAACGACGTGGGAAGGGGAACGAAGTACAACTTCCCACTGGTCCTCGCGCGAAGACAAAGCCGAAGCCTGCTTCCAAGAAAACTGGCACCAATAAAAAGAAGAATTCCGGGAATCGTAGTACTAGCAGAGTCGGACTCGGAGCGACGAGACAGGAGACGTCGCGACCGTCGAGGAAGAAATGAACCTAGCGGTTGATATTTCAAAACAGAGTAGAAGTTGTACATGGAGATGGATCATGCCACAGAAGTAGACACCGGCGTCTGATGAATAGATTTTGCAACAGGAAAAAAACTATGACTAGACCTTCCAGAGGCTTTGTGATCCGACGAGGAGCGGAACACAGATTTTGCTCAGTGTGCTCGTCCACCCTATCGCTTTCTCTCGAAGCCTCGATGTCGATATGTGAAACCGCAGCTGAATGATGATATTTACCTGAGGGAACATCAAATTGATATTTTTCCGTTTATTCCAATGCGCTGGTAGACCGCTACCGGCGCAAGGGCAAGGAGTTTCGTACCTTTTTCGACCGATTCCGCTTGCACCTGACGCATTCCACTCCGTGCGCCTGCATTCAACCGACCGTCGCATCCGTGTCGCAAACTTCTACGACGGAGAGGAAAGCCTTTCTTCCATCTTCAGGATCTTCAGATTGATTCTTTCAGAGTCCTTTTTCTCCTATACACACTTCAACAATCTATCAGGAATCAAGTTCAAGATAGTATCACAGCGTTCTTCATCTTCATCATCTTTTTTCGATTCCTCTCCTCGCTCGACGTTTTCTACCCTCTGAGGTCGGGAAGAAGACGCTTGTATGTGTCCCTTTGCACAAAAATCTCAATGAAACTACTTCGATGAATCAATCGGAGTCGTTCTTCTACTTTTCCACCATGTTGGAGCCATTCTGACCATGCGGACATGAATGAATGAAAGATGGCGCGCGCTCGCGCAGCTGGTTGCCTCCTCTTGCTTCAAGAAGAGGCACGTGGGCTTATACTCCCGTCAACAGGTGGGATCAAGAAGCAGCCCTTTCTGCGGCGCGCCAACGACCCACCAACGAGTGAGAGGCACCAGGGCAGCCTGCTGCAGAGGCGGCGCGTGAAGGCGTGCTTGGGATCCCTCGGATGTGGTGAAGGTGACGAGTCGGAGAAAAAGAAAAGAAAACGGGAAGATGAAAAGGGAGAAGGCGACAACAGGCACGGGGACGATCACGATCGTGAGCGGCACGGGGATCACGATCGTGAGCGGCACGGGGATCACGATCGTGAGCGACACAGGGACGATCAACATGAAGGCCGGGATATACGCGCGGACAAAAACCCCAACGAAGTCGACTACGAGGCGTTGAAGGAGCTCGTCCCTGCGTACGACCGACGCTTCGGCGAGGTTTGCCAATCTGCCATGAAGGGAGCCCCCGAATCGTGGGCAGGGGACTTCTGGCGCTTGAAGCCGGCGGAGGTTCTTGGGGAGGACTCGAAGAAAATGACGGAGGAATTGTGCGCGTCCGCCTGCACCGCGTATGGCGTTGGACGGAAAGAGGGAGGCGATGAAAAAAACCCCGAACACCGGCTCGCGTCGAAGAAGGGCCCGTGCTTCGGCTACACGTACTGGAGCGAAAAAGAGTCGGAGGAGGAGAAGTGCGAATTGCACAGAAAACTAGTCACGCACACGAAGCGGGCCGACGATGGTGGAAACAGGGACGCGGTGTTGTGCGCGGTAAAATTGACGGACGGGTTGTGGGCGGATATCCGCTTGGGCTGGTCGCGGTGGTGGCCGCAGAGAGCCTACGCGGGCGAGCGCGAGGACGAAGACGAAAAAATCAAGCGGGACGAGGAGGCTTGGGACAAGGAGTTTAAACGGTTTTTGAGAGACAGCTACACGACCCCGAAAAGTAGCGAGGCGGACCACGACTCCGTCACGGCGAAGCTGGTAGCCCACCTTGGGAAGCCGTGGGAGGCTGCCTTGGACGACAAGGCGGTGACGAAATCAGTCCCGGGCGGGGCGCTTGCGTTTTGCGACGAGGCGAATTTGACCAAGAGGGACAGCGCCAAGTTCGAGTACAAGAAGCCACTCGGATCATCTCCATCTGACCCAGGAGACCACAAATCGGGGGGGTTTCTGCCTAGGAATGAGATGGAGGAGTTTTCCACCCTCGGCTGCGGGGTGCTCGCTTTTTTCGACGCGGAATCTCCGCTCGTGGAGAAGCTGGACGTGGCGTGGCAGCATGACGGCGACCTCACGTACCGCTCGTGCCGGAGCGTTTGCTCGGACATTGTCGGCTGTGACCTGTGGAGCTTCGACGAGGAGAAGAAACAGTGCCTCCTCGGCCGCGGGTACGGGGGGAGCCATCAAAGCTGTGACGGGGTGTGGAAGAAAACAGAGGCCTCCGGGTGGGTGAGTGGGGTCTGTAACCGCTGGGCAACCTGCGGACACCGGTTCGGTAAGTTTTCCAAGGACCCGGCAGGAACAAACAAGAAGGAACCCTCGTGCGACTTCGAGTCAGGGGATGATGAATCAGACCTCGAGTTTCGGGGGGAAAACCTCTGCGCCGAAACGGGGTGGGAAAATGCTGGAGGAAAAAAGGGCTGCAAGCACGTGTGCTGCGTGCCGAAGGAGCGCGGCCCGGCGCTCAAGGTGCTGTTTGTGGGCAACGACCTCACCTTCGGTACGTGGAGACGCGTGAGTCTCCCCCGGTACGTCGAAACCATCGTCCGCGGGTTTGGCTACCACATTGAGGTGGACGAGGACACGGTTCGTTGGGGAATAGTCCACGGCCACCTGCCCGAAATTCTCACTAGAAACGCGGCGAACGACTACACCCGACCAAAATTTCTGTCCGAGACGGGGCGCGTCTGCGAGCAGCACCCGCTCATTGATCACCACGCCCCAAAGTCCTCGCACACGAAGGGCGCGCTTGCGTGCCCCCAGAAGGGACTCCTGCGATCTGCAGGTCCTGGGAGAACAAAGAAGAACGGGAAAACCTCCTACACGCGGTCCTATTACGACATCATCCAGCTGCAGGATTTTTCCAACATGGTTGGCCTTGCTAAATTAGCGGAGAACTTCGCGTACCCGGCGGTTGCGAGTTACAGCGAAAGGAACAAAGACACCAAGGTCGCGATGTACACCCCGTGGAGCCACCGTCACCCGCCGACCGACAACCCGAAGCCCGACCGTGGGGGGTGGGATTTGTGTGGAAAGCATGGGCTAGGTTGGCACTACTGGACGTCTTCGTTAAACGACGGGAAGCACCTGGGCGCAATCACCTGGGGCACGCCGATGACGGAAGTCACCCCATTTGCGTGCGACTACAAGAATTAAGCACATTGTTCAAAAAACTCAGTCGACTAGTATTTTTGCCGTATTGGTATATGGTATTGATCGCGATATTCCGGGACAGTCTTTACCTATAAGGATCCCCGGATAGCGATAGGGGAGGGGGCCGCGATTGGACTCATACCTTTCCGAAGGGGCGGTACTGACTCTGTTGTCTAGGGGGGTTTGGAGTGTGGTCTGGGGAGCCAGCATTTTTGAGATCGATCGATTGCAAGCTGCCGCCCTCCATATCTGTGGGCGTTTCCGTTGCTTTGGAAGTATCAGCCTGTCCCCGTCTTGCGGTTCTCTTTCTGTACAGGGTCGTGTCCGCAGGTGCTGCCTGCTATAGTGTTCATCGCGGCATAAGGACTAATACCCCTTCTGAGTTTTTCGATATGTCCTGTAAAGAAAATTCCACAAAGAGACCGGCGCGCTTACGGAGACCGGAGGCTGCACCTGCCGCCTGTTCCCGAACGAGGAGTTCATGAAAGCGGCGCTCCAAGAGGGCCTGTGCTGGACCTACGCGCTAAATCGCGGAGCGCTTTTTGGCATGGAAACGCAGCAGGACGAGGAGAAAGAGAAAGACCACGACGAGCACGGGCATGAAGGTCATGGCGCGGCGCTAACCATCCCGGCCGGTTTGAGTCACGACCTCGCGCGTGGGTGGGGGCGAGCGAAGTCCAAGGGGCGAAAGAAGTGCTTCGAGACTATGAAAGATGCCTACTACGACGAGAAAATGAAAAAGGCCGGCGGCGAAAGTAGAGCGAAATCGGCGAGGGCGGTGGCGCATGTCGAGGCAGTACTGAACAGGAAGGTCGCGCTGCCAAAAGAAGTTGCATTGAAGGAACTGACCTTGTTTTTCGACCCGATCAACCCGACGGCGATTGCGCAGTACATCAACGCGTTAACTTTCTTCGCCGTGGTCTTCAACCAGGACCCGACGGATTGTGAGAAATTTCGCGATTCGCGAAGCTATTGCGGAACGATTGAGGGTCTGCACGTCACGAAGGAACACGCGCGCTGGGCCCAGATGATCGTGAAATACGCACTCACAGACTGGGGCGGGGTAGACGGCGAGGAGAAGTGGGGCGCCTGCAATTTCTGGGTGGATAAGGAACAGTGCGGGAAATTACACCTGAAGAAATGAGCAGGACCGAAGAACGAGACAAAGTGGGACGGCAGACAGAGCCGAAAAATTACACTTGAATGAATGTGAATCAGTACGTACACTTCGTTTCCATCTATTTATAGGAATAGGACTTGCTTTTTCGTTTTCCTTTATTCCTTCAGCCTTAATAGTTATGGACCTGCTCTACACCGTCAGTGACATTCGCCTTTCAATTATCTTCACTTTGTCTTTGAAGATAAATCACCACGACTACCTAGGAGCTTACCCCACAGAAGCCGACCAGAATAGCTGGTATGCGTAGTCGGGGAAATGCGCAAAAGATTGTCGTCTACCACGCTCGCGTTAATTATTGGCTTTTGATCAACAAGATCATGAAGAGGGTGGCCGAAAGCAGCTGTGACCGCGCGCACTCTCCGCTTACATAAAGTACTTTGATGTTCGGTTGGGTAGACGGAAAACGGTTGCCCGTACGCATCTGCAAGACCACCTCAACCCTTTCAGTGACCTCACGCTTCGAAATCGATCACTGAAATTAATAGAAAAGTTGCAAAGGATCATGCTCGTCCGCAGTCCCCCGGGTGCTTCGTTACTCGTCCGCGGGTCGCAGCTGCTCGCCCGCCTTCTGTCCAAGCTCGGGTCCGCCAGACCAACGCAGTCTGGAGGTGGAGAGCAGAAGGCGGGCGAGCAGCTGCGTGACGTCATCACCGCCTTCACGACCCGCACACCGCCGAGCAAGTTTTCGAAGACGAGAACCCTCTTGGACCTTGAGTACTCACGATGGGAGTTGCTCGATCTTCGCCCCTTTCGCAGCTCCTTCGCTTGGGCGAAGGCGTTCGTTCATCTGCAGCGGAACCGATGTTCAAGTGTTGATCCGACGAGCACAAGACAGGAGTTGGCCGCGTTGTTTCACCGCACGGCGTTCCTGCGGAGCCTTCGGCAGCAGCGGGCTTTGGCCTTCGTTGGGAGGAGGTTGGGAGTACTTGAGGACGAGGAGGGGGATGCAGAGGATCCTCGGCAGCAAGCTCTGCTCGTCGCCGAGCGCCAGTGGCAGGCGGCCGTGCGCGCCGCGGCTACTTCAGAGAAGGCTTCAGCGAGCCGTGCTGTAGTTCCCGTGGACGACCGGTGGGAGGCGGAGGTGGATCCCGTGGCGCGACTGCATCGGCATGTGGAGGCGCGAAAAAGTGAAAGAACAAAAAATGTTGAAAATGAATCAGCAAACACAAGAAGAACAGCAGTCAGCCCCTCCGGCGTCTACGAATGTCTGCTAGCTCTAGTGAAAGCGCGACGAGAAGTGGCCGTCGCGGAAGGTTTCAGCAGTTGGGCCAGACGCGAGACGGCGAAGACGTTGTCCCTTGCAGAAGCAGAGCACGACAAACTCCACGCCTTCGTCAGAGGGTTCAAGGAGGTGGCGCGGCACTATTTGAAGAGCTTCGTGCGCGACATGGAGCTGATGCAAGAAAATGAATGGAGAAAAGCCACTTCCCCACAGAAACGTCGGAAAGTAGAAGATTCTACTGGGGCGGGGGAAAAGACAGTAGAGAACAGCGACTCGGCGGTTTTAAAGTTGCAGGAGGTGGTAGATTTTCTGCAAGAAGAAGCTCCCTCGACATATTCTGGAAGCACACCAACAAGCGGCCGGGCGAAAAACAAGGAACAGCGATTATCGTCCTTAAAATCTCCTGCTTCTGTCTTCGCCTACGACGCGGCCTACTACCGCGACAAGGTGCGGCTGCAGCAACGTTCGGGGGAAATAAACGATTTCGACCTTCTCGAGCAGTCGGGGCAGGACCTTTCGAAACATCTCCCGTTTCGAAAGGTCCTCCCCCGACTGCTCGAGAAGGTCTCCGACATGTACGGCGTGAGGGTTTGCGAGGTTGACTCGTTGTCGCTGCGGAGGGCGATCTCGGGGAGCTACCTCTCCTGGTGGCACAGCGGCTGGGAGACCTACCGGCAGTACCACATCTTCCAGGTGTTCGAAGCAAGAAAAAACGAAAACCCAGAGGACGAGGGCGCGCCGGCTCCTTTGTATTCGCGCGACCCGCTGCGGTACGGCTTGCCGCCGCCGCAGGCCGGCGAAGAGAGCCGGGGCTTCATCTACGTCAAGTGCTTTAATCATCGGGAATCACCGGCGGAAATGGTGGAGAACAACATTGCCCCGCGCAGCGAGGAGCTAGGGAAGGGGCACGTGGTGCTGCACACGAATTTCGCAAGGGGGAAAAAATTCGGCTCCACCCGGATGCTGCGCCCGCAGGAGCTGAAAGCGCTCACCCACGAGCTGGCGCACTGCCTCCACAAACTGCTGGCCAGCTCGACCGATGAGGATAACTCTTCTGAGGCCACCTCTGGTGCGGGAGCCGAGTGGACGAGTCACACCGCGTCCTCGCAGGAAAGTTGCGACCGAGAGGTTCGGGAACAACATCTTCAAAGAGAATCGCTGGACCTGTACGAGCTTCCGGCGTGTGTGAACGAATTCGTTTGTGGCTCGAGCCCCTTCCTCCGCGACCTGGTGTTTCTCCACGAGACGGACTTGAATCCCGTCAAGCCGGAGGTTCTGAAAGCGAACTGTGAACCCCCCCATTCCCTCGATTTGTATGCCTTTGCCGAGCTGGCGCAGATGTGCGCCGTCTGGCTGGAGTTGCATGACGACGGTGGAGGTGGAGAAAAATCTTCTAATCCAAAACTGCTGGAGAAAATCCTGCAGGAGGACGACGTGGAGGGCTTCGAAGCGTTCGTGCGCGACGCGTGGCGCAGGCACGCGCCCACGAGTTGGGCAGGTTCGGGGAGATCTAGTTCATCAGAAGAAGTGGAGCTGGAGCCGGAGGCGGACACCGACATAAGAACAAGGACAGTTGAGGACGCTTATGCCGCCGCGGCCGCCTTCGACCGCAGGCACTTCTGTCCCGAAAGAGAGTCGCTCGCTTTCTGTTTGAGCGGTTCCGAGCTCCCGTTTCTGATGGCCTACGTGCGCGCCGGCGCGCTTCTGAAGCGACACACCAAGGTGTTTGAGGAAGGCAGAAAGGCGTTGGAGGGGGGCTCATCTGGCGATGGCGGTGAGTCTGGGATTACCGAGTTTGTGCGCCGGAAAGACTTCGGGTGGAACAGGGGATTGGGACTCTGGCTGAAGGAAAAAATCATGTCAAACGGCCGCGCTTCTGCTGCGCTGCGAAAGCCGCCTTCGGCGAGCGAGTGCAGAGACTTTTGTGATGGACTGACACTATGACTCAGAACAGCTGCAGCTGTGAGGAAGCTGAATCTGATGAAAGTGAAAACGAAAGATCCGTTTTCGACGCGGAACATGAATGTAGTTCTTTCCGAAGTTGATGGTGTTCTTTCCGCGACCGTGACCGTGAAGTTGATGGTGTTCTTTCCGACTTCTGTGTGCAGCGTGTCTCTACTGTGAATCTTTGTCCTCCTGCTCAGTTCTTCACGGCGCATAGATCAGAAAGATCGTCCTCCTCCTCGCCGGAGCACTCGCGCATCCATGTTTCTGCTTGCCGACAACCGCCGTGCGGCTACTAGTACTCTGCAAAAATTTATCAAAACTTGAACTTCTTCCTCCACCTGTAGCTCATCGGTCGACGACTTTTGCTGGAAACGAAAGTAGAAACGCGAGGCACAACAGCACTTCGAGCCGCAGGCCAAAAAAGAGAGGCATCTGCGAAAAATCCGTTTTCGGCCTAAAAAGATGGAATACGAGGTTTATCTCGCTTGCAACGTGCTGGGGCTGGTGGCCATCGTTCTCACGTTTTTTTACCACTACGTGGCCGCGAAACCCCCCAGCGAGCGGATACAAGGGCGGTAAGACGACGTGTGCCGCTGTGGGAAAGGAAGGTCGGAGCGATGGCCGGGATGGAAGTGGGCGCGGCGGACGGAGAATGGTTGCAGGGGACAAGAATGAGCACATCGTCCTCGAGAAAGAAGATGACCGATTGATAATGAATGTTGAAAAGGAGCATTGAAATTATTGATGCGTGTCCCGGTCAGATCAGGGCGGTGAGAATACAGAACTGATTTGCGCCAGGAACACCATCGTCGTGAGGAGAAAGAAGTGCTTCCAACCTGCTGGGAAGCGGGGAAGAAAATCTGGCGAGGTGTAACAAAAGCGTTTCGCTATGTCGAAAATTGTCTTTGACTTCGGTGAAAATTGATGAGCTCCATCGTGAAGATCGAAATCCTTCTCAAGTTCAAAAACCAAGCCTCGTGTGCGGACCACTAAAATGGCAAACCGCGAAACAATGATCCGGCCCCCGGCGACATTCTCAATCTAAGTCTACGACGCGAGTGGTGCATGAACGTAAAAAAACACAAGAATTGGTTTCAACGCACCGGGCCTTCTAAAAAAATCATTGAGACCACGACAACTAAACTGCGACCACGACCGCGACCACTAAAAAAATCACCGAGGCCCATCCATCCAGTTCGTTGTGGCTGTGCGGCTAGACGTCCAGCACCCGTACAGTGCTCTTTCTCATACATTAGTCATTCCGACTTAGAGCTATTGCTATAATGGCGCAGCTTCTCCAGCAGCGCAATCTCGCGCCGCATGCCACCGGCGGCTCCTCCGCCTCTAACTCCGCAGCCTTCCAGCAAAATCACGCAACGTCCCTCACCAGCGCTCTCCAGACCACCCGAGGGGTGAATTTCAACCGGCTCGCGCGGGTCACCTTGTACACTTCTATGGGCGAAATCGGAATAGAGCTCTACTGGGACCACGTATGAACCGTCCAGCTGCTAAGTTCTTCCGTCTTCACGTATGAACCGTCCAGAAATTTCTACGAACTCGCGAAGAAGGGGTACTACGACAACTCGCGAAGAAGGCCATACAGCGATCAACAGCGTCGAATGTCTAGCGTCCTAGTACCAGAAGCGTCTGCGTCAAGTACCAGAAGGCCCACAGGGTGCAGAGTGTTTCTGCCGATGACAGTAGTACTCGATTGAGTTTCCACCTCGTTCCTCGAGCGACCTTCTCCTTCTGCAAAACCTACTCTGCAACACGAAGTGTGGGTCTTCGGCCTTATGAAGAAGCAGCCCCTTGACCTTGTACACTGACTTCTATGGGCGAGATCGGGACTCTAATAGCTATCATGGTCGATATCAATAGCAGCTGGACGGTTCATACCACGCCCCGAAAACCTGCCGCAACTTCTACGAACTCGCGAAGAAGGGGTATTACGACAGCACGGTCTTCCACCGGGTCATCCGCGGCTTCATGCTGCAAGGGGGCGACCCCACGGGGACGGGAAGAGGGGGAGAAAGCATTTACGGCGGCAAGTTCGCGGACGAAATACACCCGGGACTCAAGCATACGGGTACGTACGATAAAATATCTGTGTTGCCATTGATGAGATTGCGTTTCTGCATCGAGTGCTGGCGCGGTAAATTGTTGGTTTTTTCCGATGCTCCGCGCCGCGCACTCCGACAGAGATCCATGACCATGTCCATTTTTTTTATCATTCATATACTAAACAACATGTTGGGATACCACAAACTTCGAAACCTTAGGTGCCGGCATTCTTTCCATGGCGAACGCTGGGCCGGACAGCAATGGGTCCCAGTTTTTCATCACCCTCGCGCCCTGCGACCATCTGGACGGGAAGCACGCCATTTTCGGGCGGGTGCAGACGGGCATGAAAGTGGTGGAAAGGATAGGGCTCACCCCCACCGACGGACGGGATCGACCCATCGACGACATCCGCATTCTAAGGACGCACTGCACTTGAATCAGTGCTGAGTTACAGATTTGTGATTTATTTTATAGCGCGACTGAAGAGTGAAGAAGAAGAAGATGAAGAGAACCTGCTGGGTTTTTTCGACAACTCGCGGCCTATTTTGGAAGCCAGAGGACAAGGACCGACGACCTATATAATATGGAAAGCGGGCGTCGAGAGCGTATAACCCATAATATAACGGCTTGGCTATGGCTTGCTTCGCGTTCTCGGTCGGTCTAAAACCTATCCGATGTAATTCCTTTTGTTCTTGTGAAAACGCGTTCTCGGCGAAAAACCATCGCGTTCGTGACGTTCGGTTCCCAGGTCATCCCGTCCACGTCCGCTGACAAGAGCTCAGCTTCGCCTGCTAAACCTTTAGTTGTCCAAAATCAATTGCAAGATGAGTATCCTATACCATAGTTTCATAGATATAAGTTTTTG
>RXOD01004326.1:0-24046 GCA_005223375.1 Amoebophrya sp. AT5.2
CCAGCCTCTACGGTGACGACACTTCTCCGTTCCGGAACACGCCCCGTCATCAGGGCAGTAACTCTCCGGTTAGCGTGACCGAGATCGTACCGCACGAGACCGGAACCAGTTCGTCCTACCAGGCCGCGCAGCTCAACTCTCCGTACGGACCAGTCTCAGCTCGTCGTGCGCGCACTGAGCGCTCTCGCGGATCGTCAACCCCTAAGTCTGAGGCCAGCTTCTCGGATGTGGGAGCCGGCGTGGAGGAAATCTTCATCGGAACCTCTTCCGGAACCGATTCGAGCGCGGTGGATACGCATGCGCGTGAGACCATCGCCAACTCCATGGTAACGCAGCAAGGGACGAGCATGAACTTGCAGTGCCAGACTAACATGATGGTGGACACGATCACGGAGGACCGACGCCAGTACAACAAGGAGCGCGACGAGATTGTTTCCGAGGTGAAGCAGGGTAAGCAACGGAGCGAGCAGAGCGACCAGGACATCGCGGAGCTGAAGCAGAAGTTGGAGCATGCAGACGGGTATTTTGCTGAGGCGATGCATGCCATCCGCGAGAAGCAGAACGAGCAGCAGGAGAGCGCGAAGCGCGAGCTGGCGTTTCTGAGCCTGGAGCAAGCGCGTGCGCGGACGGAAGCTAAGGAACGCGAGACGATGCGTGGACACCGCGTGGAGGCCGAGAACAAGATCATGAAGGAGCGCGCCGTTCGCTTGGAGAACGATTCGCGGCGGAATTCCGACCAGCTAACGGCGAACAGCCTGCAAATGAAGGAGCTGTTGGATCTGTTTCGCGAGGACAAGCGAGAACGGGAGGAGAAAGAACGTCTTCGGGAGGCGCGTGAACGTGCGCAAGATCAGGCTCGGAAGGAGCAGATCGAGCAGCTGAAGCGCAAGGCGAGCGAGCAACACGCTGACCAGTCTCCAGGAGAGCGCGCGCGGCTCTCTTCCAAGTCCAGTGTGAACGATGCAGCCTCCACTGGTGGCGTCAGCCAGCCTGCAGTGGCGACGACCGCAGTGCCGACGTTTGGATCCAGTACGCACCGGGTGCCGACGCCGCCGCGACCGGCGAGCAGCCCGCAACTGTTTAGTGCTCGCAGTGGAGGCAAGTGCGAGTGGCCAGGCTGCGCGATGGCCGCGACCGGGGTCGTGTGTGCGGGCTGCGGCCGCGAGTTTTGCGAGTACCATCTCGGCATCCACACATGTGGACTCCAGGTACCAGTCAGGCCAGGCTTCCAGCCTCCTCACGGCGTGCCGACGGGGTTGCGCGGAAATATTCCGGTCGGGACACCGAGTTTCGGTGGGAGTCCCCCTGACTCCCCAGGACAACTGCCGACCCGCAGCGTCGCGCCAAACGGAATTCACCCTTCCGGGAGCTTCCTGCAATCAAACGCACCGGGCTTGAACCCGGGGGCAGCGCCAGGCGGCGGAGGCGGCGGTCCAGGCGGACCAGGTGGACCGGGTGGAAACGGTCAACCGGACGGGCTGCGTGGTTACGGCGAGTTTATGGGCTTCCGCCAGGGGACGAGCCAGAACGTGTGGATGTCAGAATACGGGTTAATGGGCGAGATTCCGCGGATTAACATCAAGCTGCAGAGCGATGCTGACAAGCGCAACATCAAGTACGACTCGAAGGATCTCGCTAAGTTCACGCTCAACAAGGACCCGTTGCTTGACATTCTGTCGAAGGACATGCGGAACACTCGCACGTTTGCGAACCAACTACGGCTGGCGGTCGGGTCCATGATGAGTCAGGGGACGACGTTGGAGACCGTGCACGAGCAATTTCTGGTGCAGAAGTTTCTCAAGCACTGCCATGACGCGAAGACGACTTCGCTGATGAAGCAGCGGCGAACTCTACGCGACGACGTGGAAGACTCCTACTCGTTCGAAAACTACATGCGGACCATCTGCGTGGAAAACCCGGCCAAGACCATTACCTTCATGGACTGCGTGAAGGAGTGGAGTCTGCGGCACTGGAAGAAGCGGGGCAGCGTCGCGCTGCTGGACGAGGTGATCCGCGTGGAGGATACGGCAAACGATTGCGGGTTCACGCTGAGTGGAGTTGGTCTGAACTTGGTGCAGAAGCTGATCGTCTGGGAAGAAATCATCAGTCGCATCGACCTACCTTCGGGGTTGGAGCGCGACATTAAAAAGCAGACTAAGCAGCCGGCGGCGGTCTACGAAGAACTGAAGGAAATCGCGGCGACGGGCCAGAACATCGCGACGATGGAGACGCTGCGAAAGGAGGACCGCACGATCACCACCATTCAGGAACTGACGACGGCGCCGACAATCAACGAGATGAAGGCGCTCTTTCCGGAAGCGAGTGAAGCGGACATCTGCGCGCTGTATCCGAAGTTCGGGGACCGGCGCAGACCGAGCAACCCAGCCAGCGGTAAGGGCGGCGCGAACGGGGTGCCGTATTTTCCGGGAAAGTGCAATAGGTGCGGCATGATCGGCCACAAGGCGCAGCATTGTCCCAACGGGGACAGGTGCAACAAGTGCGGGTCGACGGACCGCCGCAGTTTTAATTGTCCGAACGCAAACACGAACAACGAGAACAAGCCGGAGGTGGCGCTTGCCCGCTTCGTACGCAAACAGAAAGGAAAAGGGAAGGGCAAGGGCGACGGCAAGAGGAACGCCTCCGTTGGGGTCTACGTGTTTTCGGTAAACGAAACTACCGGCGAGACCATCGACTACGCGCGAGTCGTGGACGGGGTCGACGAGGACGTGGCGGACGTGTTCTGCACGCGCTGCGATGCTCCCGCCCTGCCAGACAGCAACGGCGAAGCTAGTAGTGCCTCTTCCGCGACCGATAACGACAACCAGGACGGCAACGGGGATGCCCCTTTTGGGGCGGACCCGAGATGTCAGTAAACTCGATCGTTTTATCAATTCTGAAAATCGACGTCTTCCGCGTGGTGACCGTGCACTTCGATTTCGAACGGGACTGGAAGACGCGACGTTTGGAGGTTGACACGGGCTTCAACCGCGAAACTTTTGACTCCGTGCTGATGGGAAGAGCGATGATCGTTTTTTGGTCGCGTTTTGGGGTGCAGCTGCCCCAATCCAGGATCAAGCAAGCGGCCCACACAGCCGGGGGAGAAGTCTTCATCGATGGGACGGTGAAGGTGGTCTACAGAAACGAGCAGATGCGACTTTCTGGGGTTGCTGAATTGATAACGATTGACGATACGACATGGAAAGGTCGAGGAGCGAGCAGTCTCATGGGTATGAGGCTGAAGAACCGGATCAACGTCCACGCCGTGGGTTCGGAGACTAGTCCGCGGGCGGTGTGCCGTGGAGTGAAAATTGATCTGGTGGACGACAAGTACCACGCGCCGCTGTTCACGGGAGTTACCGAAGATTTCGCGCTGCGAGTGCAGAAGATCGCTGCGGCCAACCGGGGTTGGTCGCTGGAGCAGGTAGTATTCGCGGCAGATCCAGATTGGCATCGAGGGCAGGTGCCATTAACTGCAGAGGAGCAGCAGCTGTTCAAAGTGAGTGCTGATTGCAACGGAACAGCTGAGGTGCACAAGATCACGACGACAGTCGAGGAGCAGGTGGCGAAGGACCGGCTCGACCTGAAGTTCAAGGACTGTGCAACCGAGCCGCCGCCACTGGTGCACGGGTACCGCCGGATCCTTTACGGCGTCAGCAGGATGCCAGCCAATCGGCGGGGAAAATTTCCGGACGCACGAGCGGCTACAAGGGTGACGCGAGATCTAGACCGACCGCTCGGCGGTTTCCGCGAGATCGACTACAGCTTCCAGGTGAAGAGCGAGTTCCTCATCAGCCGCCCATTGGACCGCGTGCGCAGTATTGTGGTCGACTACTTCTTCGAAAGGGAGGAGGCGAACAGCAAACCAGTAGCGCCACCTTTCTTGTTTGATCTTCCGATCACTGAAGAATTTTTCGAGCCGCCACTGAATGAACGGCTCTACACGATGCTGCGGCCGCCGATGTCGTACAGCGGGGCGCGATTGGTGTCTTTGCAGCGGGGCGATGAGGTGCCGGGGAACCTTTCGCAAAAGTACAAGCTGCACAAGGTCCCAGAGGAGTTTTACAAGTCTCCGCCCGGCGCGAGCGCGGACGAGCTGCTGCCATCGCCGTTGAAGGAATTCGAAGGCGAGTGGTGTGGTACAGCAAAATGCGTGATCGACCGGGTGCGTGCAGTTCCAGCCTACGATAGCTTTCGCCGAGAGGTCGAGAAAACGATTTCGACCAAGGGCATGGTGGCCATCGTGGTGGGAGACGGGCTGCTCGACAGCGTGGCGATAGTGGAGTCGCTGAAGGATAAGACTCATAAGAATCGGATTCGACACTGTTCGCTAACCTGGAGCGCCGACCTACAGCTCAAGCGAATAACGTGCGCTGGAGAATTGGTTCCCTATGGGGTAACCGAGCGCACCGACGCGGAGCTCAAATTTGACTTCATCAACCGGTGTTGCCGCAAGGACCCGAGGTTTGGTCTTTCCAGAAAGCAACTGGTGGCGTTTGGGATAGCCAAGGCGGTAGCGCGGCGCACGGGCGAACGGGGAATGACGAAGACCGAACTGATGCTCGAGCGCGCGAAGAAGCTTCGGCGGTTTCGTTACGAGGATCTCGAGAAGGCCTGTGAAGCAGTAATGCTCACAAGTACTCGCCATTTCCGCTACTCCGCCAACCCTCTGAGGATGATGCGGGGGACTTGGTTAGGGGTGGACGTCCGCGCTGTTGCGAAACTGGATACGACGTTCCTCACCGAGCCCTGGTCAGACGTCGGCCTGGCTGTTGTGAACGTGATCAACTGCTTCGACAAGCAAGCCTACGGCGAACTGGTCGGTCCGAAGAAGGTGATGCTGAAGCTGGAGGATTCGGCTGCGAGAAAGGCGGTGGATGCGGTGATGCCGGGGGTGGACCCAACGGTGGGACATCCAACTGGCGCAGACGTCACGCGGGTTGCGTCAATGGCCATGTTGCTGCAGATTGTGGTGCAGTTGTTGGTGGTGGATCCGGGGCCGGAGAACATCGTGAGAGCGTTGGCTTTGCTAATGCTCGGAGCGGGACTACGGCTAAGGATTACTTCTGGCAACTCCGCGCGCATGATGGCCATGATCGAGCGCCTGCAGTTAACGATCAAGACTCAGCTCGAGTCATATCGTCACGACCCGTATCTGTCGAAGTTGCAGCTATCGGCGCAGGTCATTTTGTGCCACATGGTACGAAGCGAGAGAATCCGACAGAGCCTTCGGCGCAGTGTGGAGCCGGAGTCGCATGCGGTTGAACTGCGGGCTTCACTTCCAATTACGACCCCGGAGTCGGATTCGCTGATCTTCTGGGACGAGGAGAACAAGCAACTGACTAATTCGAGCGGGGAAGTAGTTGCGGCAGACGCGCAAGCGGTGGAGCGAGCGAGAATCCATTTGAGCCAGCAGACGGCGGATCCGGAGTTTCGGGCGAAGATGGCGAAGCTGAAGGAGCAAATCGAGAAGGACATCTCCGTCAAGGATCCGTTGTTCGAGGGCGATTTGGTGCGGTACAAAACAAAGAGCGAGGCGATGGAGCCTGCCACGGTCGTGAACCCCGTGCCGGACAAGGAGGGCCGGGTCATCGTCAAGCCGCTGGGTGCTGCATCGAAGGGTTTGCCCATCGCTCGGAGGTTTATTCACCGCTGCGTCGACACAGATCTGAGCTACGTGGTACCGCCGGACGCGGTCGAAATAACCGAACTAGATCTTCCACACCTGCCTACCTTGCTGGAGCAGCTGGAGCGGGGCGAGCACGTGGCCAGGGTGACCGGGCCGTTCGTGTTAAAGATTTGTTCGGATTGTGGAGAGCGTCGGGCCATCCATCCAAAATACGCCAAGATGTCCCAGATGATCAGGCGCAGGGACTTCCGCGAGGTGATCTGTGGCGATATTTCGGACGATGTCCTAGAGGCCAACTCCGGATGGGTGCCCCCTCGTGTGCCGAAGGAGAACTACTCTCCTAGTAAGTGGTTGGTGCCAGTCTCAGCCGACGAAGAACCGGAGCGAGCCGCTGAGGAGCGGCGCCGCGTGCAGTTTGACGATCGACCTCAGGTGAAGGAGTACGATCCCGCCGCGGCGAACGAGGAGCCGGTGCCGAACAATGACGCTGAGTGGGACGAGGAGGACGACCTCCTCGCAGACGAGGTTTTGCCCGGAGAGCTGGAGCCGATGGAGGAAGTAGCAGGGGAGGAAGACCTGCAGCCGGTGGACGTCGCAGCAGTAGAGGTTGTGGGAGCCGCCGCTGGTGTTCACAAGATGCCGGAGCCGAACGTGTACGACCTCAACGTGGTCGACCTCGAAGAGATCTTCAGTTCGCAGGAAATTCGCGTGAACAAGTTCCAGCTCGAGCACGACGCGAACGCCTCCAAGCTGACTACCGCGGAGCCACTCACGTTTAGGGACGAACGCGTCGACTGGGAGGATCCAACGATCAACGAAGCAAAGGCGAACGAAGGAAACAAGCAGTTCGAAAAGTTTCGCAACTGGGTCGTGGATGACTCCATTTTCGCGCCTTCGTTTCACAGTCGGGAAGCAGATCCGTTTGCAGCCGCTATCGTTTCAGAGTACGAGGGGACCGGCGGGCCAAACGTCGAGGACGACTCGTGGGCCGTGTTCGTTGCCTGCATCAAGGAGGAGCGATGCTGGTACCTCGACAACGTGACGACGGTTTGGGGCGAGTCAGAAGTGAAGCGACTCTCTCCGACAAACGTAGTAGGGGACCACCCGGAGCGGCGGGCTTTCGTGGCGTATATACATAAGCTCGGGGACGACCACTTCTGTTGGTCGCGGTCGGCGGCGAGTGCATTCGGAGCGGTGAGGTTTGAGTTGGACGGTCGCGAAGCGGTTTGCAAGGATTCAGCAAAGGAGCGTTTGCTGTCAATGCACCGTCAGGGTTTTACCGCCGGAATGCGCAAGAAGCTGCGTAAAGGCAACAAGCTGCCCGACTACGTCCCAGAAGACCTCATCACGGGGAAACTCGATCTGCGTGAGTTTATGGTCTACGCGCTGGCTAAGGAGCTCAGGGGCACCATTACCGGAACGTCTTCGGAGGGGGTGCCGTGCGTGGTGATTGCCGGCGATGCGGAGAATGCGGCAGAAGCGGCGGGCGTCTTGCATTCGGGCGACAAGCCGTTGACGTCGCGGCTCCTTTTCGACTTGAAGATCTTCTCCATTGTGTTCGTCATTTTGAAGTGCCGATGGGCACCCGGCGGTCACATGTCCAGCAAAGAGCGGCTCGAGCTGTCAGAAAACGGCTCGCCAGCGCCGATTTCGCTGGAGATGAAGATCACTTTGTTCGCGCCAAACGCGATGCGGGTGCCACGACCGTTCAAAACGGACGCTCCGCGCGCTTTCAGCGATAGCATCCAGTACGATGACCACGAGCGGCCGCGTGCTACGATCACGCATCGGGGGCCCGTGCTGGACGGCGTAATCGAGGAAGCCATGCAGCTCTTCCAGGAGGTAGAGGGAATATACCTTGGTTGGGATAGCGTGTTCATCATGAACATTGCGCAGTATGGTAGCCTCGAGGGTGCGGTGGTGTTTTGGCTCTCGAATCGCTACAAGTTTCGCAAGAACCAGATAATGCCGTCGTTGAGTTCTCCGTGCATCTTCCGCATCCACGACGAGCAAGGAAACCTGCTCGCGGCGCTGCTGGAGTTCGTGGATGACTTCCTAGGTGTAGTGGAAGGGGCGGTATGGGACTGGATGGTGGCGAAACTGATTCAGATCTACCCGCGCTTGACGCCGGAGCTTATTGAGCCGATCACAGACCAGCCAAGCACAGTTATCGGGCGCGAGATTTCGTTCCACACGGTGTCAGCCGAGAAGTCGGATGACGGTCGTCCCGAGGTCTACTTCCAGGTCGACTGCCGCAACAAGATTGGGGCGCTTGGGAAGTGGGAATCGGGCGACGAGATGGCAAAGCGAAAGGGGGACCTGGACCGGCTGCTGTCGCGAGCAGAAGTGGAACGGCTGAGGAGCGTTCGAGGGGAATGCCTTTATGTGGTGACCGATTGGCGTCCCGATGTTGTCTACGCGCAAAAGGTCGTAAACTTTGGGTCGGACGAGTCGCGTACGGTGCGGCACGCAGGTCGGCAGAACCTGGTGGTGGACCTGCTGAAACAGCACCAGCTGCTCGGAATCCGATTTCGTGTCGACATGGGAATCGACAACCTCGTTTTCATCCTGTTGGTGGATGCTGGCTTCCAGGCGCGGCCGCACAAGGAGAAAACCGCGAAGGACCCAGTCGACACCAAACTGAAGAGCCGCGGGGTAATGGAGCTCTTGCACAAGGAGACGCAAGATTACTCCGACGCCAAGCTCTCCAACCTGAGGGCGATGGCCGCCTATGGTCTTTTCGTCACATCGGAGCCGGAGTTTCGGCGGTCTGCAGCAGAAAAGACTCCCATGCGAGGTACGCTTCTCGACCACGGCCTGGAGCACTCGGACGACATTGCGACATCGTCAGGCAGTGGAGAGATGGGAGGTTACTTGCGGGGGATCGAGAACTCGGAGATCACCAAGCGGAAGCTGCAGGATGTGGTGAACATGGACAACTGGGCGGGAGTCGAGCGGCGCCAGAAGAAAGAAGATCTGACGTGGGACGACGATCCTACAACTGCGGAGGCAGTGCTGAGCGAGGACCCGGGGCTAGTGTTGGATCTAGCCAAGGCGACGGAGCTCGATCTTCTGGATTCGGAGGTGGTAATCCGACGGACGCTGGCGCGGACGATTGCGATCAAGGGTGAGTTTCGGTACTTCTCCAACTCGGCGCGCGTCCGCGCGCACTACCGCGGTTCAATGCGCAGAATGATCCATATAACGGATCAGCTGAACACCGTCGACGCCATGACGAAATATCACCCAGCAGAGAACAAGAAAATGTTCTACTTGCGGGAAATGATGTGCGGGCGTTTTCACTGGTATAAGTCTGGTGATAAAAAGCAGACGGACCGGGACGGTGTCTTTGGCGTTTTGCGGGAAAACACGCGGGAATGCGGTGCAGATCCGCGAGCACGGAAGCCAGGACTTCTCGGAATGAGATAAGCGATACCCATTGGGGTGCATTTTAGTTAGTTGAAGTTTAATGTATTTTGTACATCAAGTTTGAGCCATGAATTCAGGTGGGTGAAGAATTTATTTCAGAGTTATCAGTAGCCATTTCTTTGGAAAATCTTGAGCGGGAGATTCTTTGTTTCGACATGATTTTGAATAATTGAATGATTTATATTTTTTTGCTGCGAGGCAACAACTACACAACTCTCCGTACTTTGATTCATTAACTCAAGTCGAAGATATCGATTGAACAGGGGGTGACATGTTTATAAATTTCCGTTTGGTCCCAGTGTAAATCTAAATCTATTTTTGCATCAACGTGTCCGTTTCAAAGTTTGAGTAAATAGCAACATGGGGAGTTCATGTGACATACAATCAGGATCAATAATTTCAAATGTGATTAAATCCGAATTCGGAAATTCATTTGATACACAACTGATCACAATTTTATTTGGTAGCGGTATAAGCACCGGCAACGTGGCCGTGCTTCGCGAATTTCGAAAGTTATTATCAACGTGGATAATTTTTACTTTCAATTCTGGTCGTGGTATACTAGAATCCCTGTGTGATTTAGCTAGTTTCTGAACAACGTGGTTTAGGACTAGTTAGTGTTTTTATTGCTTTCAGTAACAACACTCCTTTTCGGGGGGGAACTGTGAATCCTCTCTCGATTATGGAGCGTCGTTACTGAGGGTCGAGTAGCAGAGCGTGTCTGTACTCGAAACTGCTAACTGTCACATGATCGATTAGTTCGCCTCGTCATCTCGACATCGTCGAACATCATTACATATTTTCCTGCTTGAGTTTGGTTGAACAATGAATGAGTGTTTTCTTTGCCTGCCCGGGGGGCTCAAGCCCGAGGATGAGATAGCATTTCTTTTGTTTCACGGGGTCAGCTAAGCGCTGACTATCAAACTAATTCAAACAGCTAGTCTCGCACGTGCTATGCGAGACCATACCGTGGCTAATTGCAGTGGTCAGTAGGACCTAGTGTTCGCTAACGGCCGATACTGTAAAAGTCATAACCGCAACTCTTCGTCTCTGGAAATTCACTCCGTGAAATAATCGTTGAGAAAGGTGCTGAAGGCATCCGTAGGCACCAAGAATAACATTTTTGTTTTCGCTGTTTTATCAAACGGGCCCTCCGCTTTTTTTTGCATGGGAAATATGCATCGAAAATCAACCGGTTTTTGCCACAGGTCGATCGGAAGCGTGATCGTGACGAAGCTTGACGGACACGCGAAGGGCGGTGGCGCACTATCTGCTGTGGCCGCGACGGGAGCGCCGATTCGGTTCCTGGGAACGGGGGAACACTTCGACAATTTCCAGCCATTCGAGGCCGACTCCTTCGTGTCAAAACTCCTCGGGAGGGGGGACTTGAAAGGTACCATTCACATTCACATTGTATTTCACGAAGAATTTATTTTTCCTGACCTGGTTCGATCGTCCATTAATTTGCAGATCCACAACGCCGTCAGAATCGGCAACGCGCAACGGCCATCGGAATGAGCAAGCTCGCCAATCATAGACTCGCCAATGAAAGAACTCCAACTCCCACCAGGTCTCATGTCCACCTTCTCCGAGGTGATGCCATCAGAGCAGCAGCAGATGCAGATGGTCGAGCGCATGAGTCAGGGGCACTTCAGCCTCCGCGACTTGTACGAGCAGCTGAAGAACATGACGAAGATGGGGAGTTTGAGCAACCTGATGAGCATGGTTCCCGGGATGAGCGGAATGTCCGAGATGATGGGAGCAGGCGGAGAGGAGGAGGCGCAGAAGCGGGTAAAGAGGTTCTTGACCATGATGGACAGCATGTCTGCTGCGGAGCTGGACGGGAAGGGCGACAGAATCGAAAAAGCCCCATCGAGGATACTCCGAATAGCAAGGGGAGCAGGAGTGCATCCGGGGTTCGTCGGGGAGCTGCTGGCGGAGCATAAGAGGTAATGAGTTCTTGAATTTGGCTCTGTATTAAAATTCTGAGAAGTATTGGTTTGGATTAGCCTATCGAAATAGGGGAAATGGAAAGTGGGTATGGGTTTGGGACTCATCTTCGCAAAACAAAACAAAGGTTCGAGAAGATGATTGGCAAGATGGGAAAGACAGGGCTCCTGTCGAAGGATCCCAAGCAGCTGATGCGGAACCCGGCTGACGCGATGAAGAAGCTTCAGGGCGCTATGGACCCGCAGATACTCAAGAAGATGGGGGGCGCCGGCGGCATGATGGACATGATGAAGCAACTAGAGGGAATGGACATGAGCCAGATGGGCGGTATGCAGGAAATGATGCAGGGCATGATGGGGAAAATGGGCGGCGGAAAGGGGGCGGGGAAGGGCGGCAAAAACGCACTCGCAGCCATGCTCGGAAAAGGGGGTGGAGGCGGCCGGAGATGAAAAGAAGGTTTGGCTCTGGTGAGTTGTTTTGGGTGCGCTCTGGCCGCGCGAGGCTATCATCTTCCATGCGGATTCTTATACCAGGAATCCAGGAGATCCTTTCAGGAGGAACAGTTCTAGTGCAGTGAAGACTCCGGACCGGCCCTGGAAATCGGCTCGGCTACGACGACCTTTTTGCGATCTATCCCACTAAACCTATTGTTGCCGTGCGCAAACTATTGAATGAACAAAAAATCACAGCGACTCTATTAAGCCAGCAATGCATGGAAATAGAAAATCGCTGCTGTTGTGTGGAAAATCGGTCGAACGAAAAAGCGTTGAGTCGATCTGCATCGTGTGCTGGTTTGAAAAAATCCGTGCTGCTGCTGTCGTCTTTTATCGTCCGTCGGTTTGACAAATTGTCAGCTTCCTTCCGCCGGATTCGTGATTCGTGATTCGTGATTGACAATGGCTCCGTGTTTGCATGCGAAACTAACCCTCGTGTATAGCAGTTTTTGCCTTCGGTCATTCGTCGCAAGTGCATACCGTTACCGTGTCGTGTAGTCGCGTTTCAAATTAAGCGTGCGTACCGTCCTTACCTTCCCATTCCCTTCTATTTTCTCCCACCAAAAGCAGACCGACTTCCCGAGTCGGGTGTCGCCTCCAGGGCTTGCTAAAAATTTCAATTTGCAAAGTTCAATAGATTCCATCTTTTCAATTTCATCAAGAACAAATCCGTACTTTCTCGCGGCCATTCCATGCCGAACTGAACAGGACAGTTTTAATATTCGTTCTTACAACTGCTCGCGGATCGGTCGATCTCGATAATCCGGGAGGATGGTTCGGAAGACGTTTGGGGGCGCGCCGCCTCCGACCAAGGTGTTCAAGACTCCCGACTACGAATTGCGAAGGAGCAAGAACACACTTGGGGGCCTGAACGACCCTCTCCTGGAGCAAGAGGGCGTTCTGACAACCCTCCCCCGGAAGTCGTCCACCCGCGCCTCTGCGTCTGAGTTCAGCCCCGCGCAACGCGCCAAGGCCGAGGAGGGGCGCAAGATGGTGCTCGTGATCGACGAGTTTCGCCAGCAGTACATCTGGTTCGTCCGCGCCTCCACCTCGTACGGCATCCTGGCCACGTTTTTGCTCTTCGTGGCCTTGTACCTGACCACCGTGGTACAGCAGAGCCAGATCCACGTCTTACACGACGCGAACGCGGCCTGGATGCACCCGCTGATGCCCTTGCCCCCCCTCTCTCCCCTCACTGAAGAAAAAGTGTGGAACTACATCAACAGCCTGGTCCCCAACATCTACCACACGCCGGTCGTGATGGGCCCCCACGGGGAGAAGATGGAGGGCGTGATGGCTAGTTCTATGATGAGTACCTCCGCAGGTGAGCAGGTGGGTGGTAATGATGCTCCTCCGCTCCTGTACGAGGCGCTCGCCGACCGTCAGGATGTTTTGACCGGGCTGTACCTCACCAGCAAGCGGAAGTACCTAAAGACCGGCACGTGCATCGTGGCGCACTCGCTGTGCCTGTCGGACCGGGACCTGAAGGAGCCCTTTGTCGCGCTGTGGGACGAGGGCGAAACACAGATCCCTTACGACGCTTCCAATCAGGGCTACTCCGTGTACCTGACGCCCGCGGAGGTGAAGGGGGGGAAGCTGGCGTTCCTGCAGAAGTACGGGTTTTTGTCGCCCACCACGCACGAAATCACCGTGAAGTGGGTGGCCACGACGCCGGCGCTGCACGTGCTGACGGTGGTCGAGTTCGCGGCGAAAGTTACGCTGGCCGGCCAATGGGACTCCTCGTTGACGCCGAAGTCGGTGCCGGCCAAGTTGTACCCGAACCCGTTCGAAAAGGACCCGGTGAAGCTCATCGTCGGATACAAGCCCATCTACAAGCCGGCACCAGAGGAGGAAAACTTGGCGGAGACGGGTCACAAGATGGGGGAGAGCAACAAGAACGGCACAGCAACCTCCGCGGAGGTGGTTCAGGAGGGGCATCGGATGGAGGCGGCGGCTAAGACGAGGATGCCGTACATGACGCCGGTGGACCCGCACGAGGGCGAGTGGTTCCGCGAAATCCACGGGCAGGTGGTGAACGTGAAGGCGCTCTGGGAGCTGGGGCTCCGGCTGTTGCTCGAGTTTCTCTGCATCGGGCTCGCCATCGTGCAGGTCTCGGACCTGATGGTGCAGGTTATGAAGCCGTCCAGCGATTTGGTGGTCGGCGTGATCACGCACCGGATCCCAACCGACCACTGCGGCTTCCCGTACATGAAGTCCGCGCAGTGCCAGTGGTTCCTCGCGTTTCCGCTCTCGATCGTGTGCTGGATTTCGACGCTGGTGTACCACCGGGTGTACGTCACGCCGCGCGTGCAAGAGTTCTACAGCCGCTTTCTCTCGACCACGGGAGCCCACCACGGCCCGGCGCATCACGAAATGCAGTGGGAGACCTCGTCGTCGTCGGAGATGCTGTACTCGCCGACGGCCGCCGTTGGCGAGATGAGCCCGAACCTTCTGTCGCAGCAGCACATGAGCCTGCTCGAGATGAACAGCGGTGGAAACAGCAGCTCCTTCGACCCCATGTCGCCCGAGGGGGAGTTCGTGTCCAAGCTGATCCACCATGCCAACGCCGCCGAGCAGTTTTTCGCCACCTACCGCGTGCTCGCCGGGCTGGTGATCATCCTAATCATCTCGATGTTTTTCGAGCACATCGCGTTCCAAAAACGGCTTGCGATCATCATCGAAACCTTCACGGGGATCGGCGGCGACTTCTTCCACCTGCTGCTCGTCTTTCTCGTCACCCTGATGGGCTTCGCGTCGATGACCTGCATCATGCTGGGCGCGTACGACGAGGGGTTCTCAGACGTGTTCCCCGGCGCCTACCACCTGTTTTTGAGCTGCATGGGCCTGTTCAAGCCAGCCTCCACCGCGACACCGATGGCGGAGTCCTTCAACAAGTTCCCACTCTTCATGGCCGTGGAGGAGTACTCGCTGAACACGTTCGCGATGCCGGTGTTTCTGCTCTTCAAGCTGCTCATGATCATGATCCTCTTCAAGTTCGTGATCGCCTTCATCATGGAGGCATACAAGAAAGCAAACCCGGAAATGAGGAGCAAGTCGAAGAGCGTCATGAGCGATTTGACCTGGTTCGCCTGGTTCTTCCGGGAAAAGTACCGACGTCTACGATATTCACTTTATTGTCGTCTAATGCTCGTCTTGGTCTTTTGCTTTTCCTTTTGTAGAGCCACGTCTTTTGTGATCGAATCTATCTAGCACTAGCGTTACGTCGTCACGTCCACCTCCATGCGAAAAACAAAAATCCGCGAAAAAATCGCCACAGGTACTTCCGTCCGCGCAGCAAGGGGTTTGTGAACTTGCACCACATGGTCGTGGGGCTTAAGTACGCCGACGTGAAACACCAGCAGCGGTGCCGGGAGCGCGAGGAGGCCGAGGAATTGATGGACCGGCGGAGATCGGAGAACGGCCCCAAAGAGAAGGAGGAAGAGCACCACATGCACGTGACGTCGCACCCACCGCATCTCTTTTTGGACGCCGAAGAAGTGCTGTGGGCGCTCAACTCAGTGTCGCAAAACCGTGCGGCGCCAGGAGACCTGATCGAGGTACGCTACCGAAGTATCTTCTTGTTCGTCGACGCCGTCGTTGGGCAGCAATGCGAATCAGTTAAGTATAGTGATCGATCGTTTTTTATCGGTGCATTTCGCGGCTTTTCACTCGACCTGTCCAGCCTGTTTAGGTCCAATCAAACTTTAGGGGGGTCGCGAGAGTCTTTTTTTCTCATTGCCGCTGCCCCAAGGCCAAGAACACGCTCATGATGTTCCTGCTCTTTAGGGGAACGCAGCGTGCTGACCGTCGTCCTGTTTCCAAAAAGTTATAGCTGAGCCATGGTTCTTTATTTTCCGCACAAGTTGAGTATTAGCAAAAGTAAAATCCATCTGCTTTCATGCTTTTCGATCGATCCATCGCGTTCATCGGGCAGGTCGGGCGCGGTTGCGAGATTACTCCGACTTTGTGTCACTACGCGGAGGCGGACGCGGAGTGGTTGGTCAAGAACTTCGGGCAGCCGATGAGCCGTGCGGTCCGCCGCCCCACCACTGCAAAACAGGCTCTGGTCGGGCAGGCGCGGGAGATTTTTCTGGCCTTCGACGAGGAGGACACTGGCTTCCTCACCCTGCGGCAAACGGCCCAATACCTGCAGGCGTTGGGACACTATCACGTGGCGCACGACGACAAACTCTTCCGCAAAATCGTGGAGAAGTACGACCCGGAAGAAGACGGCTTGTTCTCGCAAAGTAGCGTGGCAGAAATGCTGAAAGACCCGATCTTCGAATACCCCGAATACGTGCACCAACACCTGCACAAAGGAAGCATCACCGGGTGAAGGGTCTGGGCGATTACGGGGGGCTTTCTCGATCCGGTCGAATTATTGTTTTTTCTCGTTTGCGAGAATGGCACGCAGACGCACTTCTTATTTTCTTCGCTGATCTGATGATGCTACTGCTAGCACTAGGTGGATAAAATCAAAACAGATACAGACGTGACTTTTTTTCAAGCGTTGTAATTGCCTCACTCGAGCGTTAGAACGAAGAGACCCTCATTCTAGCGTTCTGTCGGTGTTTCAAAGAATTTTTTGACGGCTTTCGTGCTACTCATGCATTACCCGGGCGGTAGGCTGATGTGTTTTGTTTTGTGGCCGCACTACCCCTGGCCGTGCTCGCTGCTTCTACCTGCCAATACAAACAACGACAAGATACTGCTCATGTAAGTATGTTATGAACCGGAACTAAATCTGCCGACCACGCAAAGAAAAAGGAGGACGTCTTTCCCCCTCGCTAGAAGACAGAGGAATCTCTCGACATTCGATTGTTGTTCGCGGCGCCAGTGCAGCTTAAGTGGTCGGTTCCTGTGTTGTGCACTGTAGATTCGTGTTTCAGCGGCCATTTTTTGGCGCTTTCGTGAATCGCGAAATATCCAGGACGATGAAATGGATTTGCGATCCACCGCCGATCTTGATCTACAGCAATTTCGGATTGCCTCTTCCACGTGGTCCAGGATGGAACTCTTCCGCTGTGGCGTGCACACCACCACGACCACGCACTGGCGTTAGACTCCCCGCATTGGAAAATACGCAGCTACATTCAGCGACAGAAGCTCTTTAGAACATTTGAGTAGTGGACGACCTAAAAAAAGCTGCAGAACGAGAGGCGTCAATACGAAGGCATTACAGAAGGGCGTGTGCCCAACCCTCGGCGAGGATGGGAAAGACAAACATGGCCCTCTACCGGTCGATCCTGCGCGCGGCTCACAAATTTGAGGACTACAACTTTCGGGCCTACTTCATGCGAAGGGTATATAGGTTTTTTGGCCTGTGGTTCGTGATGATTTATTATATATTTCATCAATTGTCGATGTCGCAGCTCCAGCTCCTTTTCTACGTACTTTTCCACTTTCTGCTTGATGTTGATGTTGTTTCATGACGCAAATTAATATATGTTGCAACTGCATTATTTCAGGCCCGCGAGGATTGGCGGCAGCCGGTGCGGAGTGAGAATTTTGAAAAAGAGCAGCGCAACCACCTCCACGTGTTGCAGCGGCAAGCGGTGATCTCCTCTTTCTACCCATCTCCGACGTATGAAAACGCGCAAAACAAAAGCAAGTCGACATAGCGTCCATGCATTGTGGCCGCCTTTGAGACCGATGGCATTCGATGCTTTATCGCATCATCTCGATGGACTCTACGGCAGAGGCAAAGCCTCAAATGGTGCCATTCTTTCACGGTCGGCAATCCACCATCGTGTCCTTGTTCTTTCGAGATCTCAAGCCTGGATGTGGATCCTTCCCAGTTCGTTCTCGATCTCAAAGTACGTGTAGCTCCGACCACTGGTTCGAGTATTTGCTCCGTAATACGAGGTTCCTTTTGTATTTGTTCCGCCCGCCAGAAGTGGCCGTTCTGTTTCCCTGTGCTGGTTCTCCCGCTCCCAATCATGAATGGTTTGGGATCCAAAAGTAGAAGTTCCGCCCCGCTTTCGCAATCAAACGGTGGATCTTTTTTGTACCGCACAACGGCGTTCCAAACCGTATTCGTAGCCAAAAAGCAATGTAGTGCCGTAGGTACTTAAATCAGTGCATCTTTTGTTTAAGTTCATCGAAAACAATGGCTACAGTGGTTGGCGAGGCGCTCGCTTCATAATATTGATTGTGTTCCCCAACAACGACCAAGCGTAGTTTATGGAGTACCTCTACAGCCACACCAGAACAAGAGAAGCAAAGTCATTTGAGTGCCAGGTGATGCCTTCGTGTCCACCTCTACTGCGCCATTTCACTTCGCACGTTGTAGTTATAGTACAGAGACGAGGACGTGGACGTCCTATTTTTGGATATCTGCTAATCAGCTCCACATTTTTTTATAAATATCCGAAACCTGCGATATCAGAAGCGGCCAGATACAACAGAAAAGCCCAAGAAAGTTGGCCCATGCCTTCTGAAGTCATTTATAATCTTTCTTAATCTGATGAACAGTTTTTGAGGAGCCTTACTTTATTTCTCTCCGCTGAAGGTAAATTTCGTCCACAAACTCGCTACTTTTCCTCTCCACCGAGTACTGCTTACTTTTCTTTTGTAGTGACATATATTCGTCTAGTATTCATTGGTTTTTAAAAAATCCCCCAGTACTTCTATCGATCAAGAAGAAGCAGCAGTCGGCGATGTCGGTGCTGTGTCCTTTCATCTCTACTCTTCTCGCGGGCAGCTTCACGCTGCTCTCTCTGCAGGCGGTCGCTGCGGTGACGACGGCCCCGCACCAGCAACCCGACGAAGACGATTCCGACGTCACGACCGGCCCCCCCGACCTCGCACCCCGCACCCCGCCGTGCAAGACTACCCCGCTTGACCACTGGAGGGCCGGCAGTTCGGGCACCGGTCCCGGGCAGGGAGGCGGGTTTCGGCGGCAGCAAGCAGGGAAGAACTCCGGATCAAATACCGAAATCTTTACGGAAGGCAGCACGGGGGTTCCAAATTCCCCCGAGCCGCACCAGTTGGGGACGCCCCAGACTGATTTTGAGGGATTTTCTTGGCAGCTCGACGGCCCGCGCTACGAGTCGGATGTTCGCAGCTGCTTTTCGGCACTGCTGCCAAACGTGGCGACGGAGCTGAAGAAGTCGGCAGCGAGGTCCTGCCCGGACGCAGCTTCGTCCGCAGGGGATTTGCGGGGGTCGGTGTATTCTGGCTGTACAACCAATCTCGATTGGGAGATCGCGCTTCCGACCTCGTGCCGTCACCTCGACGCGACGTCGGTGCCGACTTTGGCGGAGTTTTCGGCCGAGCCAGTGAACGTGACGGCGGATCTTATGGGGATCCGGATCAAGCATCTTGAGTTCGCGGCCCCGGACGAAATCATGCACGAGCTGGAGAAGGTGCTGCAGAGGTTTCCAGCGGCTTCGCACGGCGGTTTTGGCGGCGCACGCGCAGAGTACCAGGGGGACAGTACCTCTACACCAGTACCACCAGTTGTGCCTCCCACTGCCAACGAGGCGCGGCAGAGTTTTAGGCTGCGAGCGGCGAGCGTGGCGTGGAGCCTGGGCGCATTCCTCTACCGCGTTACCTACCGCGAGTCGGTGTTGGACGCCTTGTGGCGCTCCGCAGAAATGGACGCGGTCTTCCGCAGTGCGGGCCGGATTGCCCTGCTGCCCCAGTTAGCCAAACGGGACGACATTGAGCTCTTTCTGCACGTCTCGGATGCGCGTCTTTTGCTCGAGGAGATGCAGGTGCTGGTGGAAAAGACGAAGCGCCGGGATTATCACTCGTGGTTTGACTGGCTGATCAAAGACCTGGCGGTGTTTTGGGATCACCTCAACCGCGAAAACACGTCGGCGTCGCACGCTCAAGCGCGGTCCTCGCACCGACCTTTTACGTTTCCTCAACAGCAGAGCCCTACAGAAAGGCTGTCCGCGGCGATTGCAGCACGTGGTAGGGACAGGTGGCAGACAGTGAATGACCTCCTCGCCCCGATCGAGATGAGCGGGATAGAGATGAGTGAGGATCGCAGACGCCAACAGACGCCGTGCTTCCGCGACCTGCTGTGGCTGTTGCTCTCCGCGTCTCGCACCGATCGCGCCCGACACCTGGGCGCCGCTGCGGCGAACCGGCTTTCGCTGGACGACAGCACGGTTGGGACACATATGTGGGCCAAAGACGAGTGCAGCACGATCGAGTTGCGCGCATTTTTCAACCGCTCGCTGATCCGTGACGCACTAAAATATTATCCGTCCCCCGCAATGCGAGAGGGGTTGTGCCGGCAATTCGACCACTGGCGGATGCGGAACCACGGGAAAAGTGGTTTTTTCGATGCTGCAACGGGTGCAAATCCCAATCCCGACGTCGCTGCAAGAGTTCCTGCCCGGCTAACAATCACAGATCGGGAGCGGGATACACTTCCCGTGCCGCACGTTATGGCGTACGTGCGATCGAATCGTTTGGTCCTGGACTGTCACGGCACCGTGGTGAAGCTGAGTGCGGAGGGGGCGCACGAGATGTACATACAGCACCTTGCGCAGCAGGCGTGGGAGAAAATGGTGGTAGACGGGGAAAACCCGTTTTTGGGGCTGCAGTGGTTGAAGACGAAAGTAGACGAGGAAGAGGAGGAGGGACAGGGACTTGGAGCTTCTCGCAATCTTGGCACCGGGTCCAGCTGGGTGTGGCCCACCTCTCCGGACGCAGTGTTCCAGCTACCGGCAACCAGCCCGATGGGTCCACCCGACGCTCGCACAAATCCTTTCGACGACGCGTATGCTGTGGCTGTGAGCATGAAGCCGCCACCGGCACCCTTGCTTGACTTTGCGGGAGCGCTCTCTGTGTGCGATCTGTTGCCCTCTGCGGCAGCTACGGGTACTGGGGCATCAGAAGTGCCTCTCTGGGAGCTCCCAATCGGGTCCTTGCAACCGATCCTGAGTCAGGGCCGCCGGCTCTCCTCGCGCCGACCGTCGGCCAGTAGTACCTGCCGGGCGAGCAGCGTACATTCCGAGACCAGGAGGAACGCCAACCCAGACGTTTCTCCACTCAGCCTCGGGTCCGAAACGAAGGTCCGCCGTCGCCTCGAGGAGATTGAGCGCGCGCCGGCGTGTCGGCTCGCGCTGGCGCAGGCGGCCGAAAAGAAAAAGTCAGATGCGGTGGAAGACGAGGATCTGTGCACCGCGATGGAGCAGCTGCTTACCACCCCTCGGGAGCGCGGACCATCGATCTTTTCGCCGACAGAAGCCATCATACCAGTTACTCCACCTCCGCCAACCACGTCCGGGAATCTTCTCCCCGTTGCACGACGCGAAGAGACCGCAGCGGTCGCTGCGTTGCGCGACTGCTACTTCGAGCACGAGAGCTGCGGCGGGACGATCGGGTTACGGTTTAAGGACGTGAACGAGGGCGTGATCGGGTTCGAAATGGAGCGAGCCGCGCCTGGTTTCCAACCCATGCACGACTGGCTCAACATTTTTTGCCGGCCGGAGGCGATCTGCGGGCCGAGGGAATACCATTCGACTTACCGAGCGAGGTATCGCGGCGACGCGGTTGAAGCACGCCAAAACGCGGTGTACGACGGACTGATGAAGCTTGAGCTCGCGCAACAGTTGGCGCAGGCGCTGCGGTTCCTCCACGACGAAGTCGGGGCGACGCACAACGACATCAAGCCGGGGAACGTGCTCGTGCGCCCCCGGGGAAAAGAAGGGCTCAAAAATCTGGCCCACTTGCAGGACCGCGAGCGACGGCGGAGAATCGATGCGGCGAAGCGAGGTGGAGTTCCGGGGGAGGCGGAGTTCGCGTATGGCCGGCGCAGCGTCACCCTGGAGGTGAAGCTGATTGATTTCGGCATTGCGACAGCCATTCCAGCCGCGGGCCACTCTTTGGGAACCGTGGGGAAGATCACGACCTTGTGGTACGCACCTCCGGAGACGCTGTCGCCGGAGTGCGCGAATCAGGATTTGTCGGCGAATGGATTGACGCGCTCGGTTCCAGCGAACGATGCCGCGTGCTACTTGTCTTCTCCGGGGGGACTACAGCTTCACCCGCTCCCAGCGGCGAGAAGCGCTACAAGCGTGGCTCCGACAACTGCCCCGACAGGCGCCGCTCCTGCACCGCAACCCGGACAACCACAAACACTGTTGGCGACGAAGGAGGGGCGGGAAAAAATCGACGTGTGGATGCTGGGCGCCACGCTAATGGAGTTGTTCCTGTTGCAGGGGACCACGTTGGCGAGTTGCGTCACCCAGGGATGCGCGATTTGCACCGATAATATGGTCACCGTGTTCGACCATGCGCTGAAGAAGAAACGAGAAAATGAGCAGGCCCATTGGGACCGCCTCCTCCCCACCCGGTCGGAGGGGTCGGAACGCGAAGGGCGGAACAGACGGTCCGCTCCCTATACATATTCGCGAGCTGCTGCTGCAGCGTCTGACGGCGAGGAGGGTGCACGACGAGAGAGGAATCGACGGGGGCATCACCTCCTGCGTGGCATGTCTGGGGGGAGCACCTGTGCCGCAGGAGGAGGACGGGCACGCTGGGGCGCCTCCTCGAACCCGTTTGACGATCACGAGTTTTTTCCGGCTGAGACTGGTGTGCACATGTCGACCTACCTCGACATGTACGAAATCGCCGCGGAACCGCTGCTAACACTGTTGAACAGCATGCTCTCGCTGGACCCCGCCCGACGCCCGTCCATGGCTGTGATAGACCAAAAGCTCACCGGAATGCTCGACGAGGCGTTCCGTCGACACGGGAAGCTCCTGTTTGGGGAGGATTACAACGAGGACGCGTTTGCGGAGGAGCTCCACCAAATGTTTGCGCCACGCGTGCCGAGCGGAGGCTTCGAGGGAGGTAACGGGGGGGACCACGAGCGCGACGAGGAGGTAAGGGAGGGCAGCAAGAACAGCGCGGCTACGGTCATTTCGCTCGCCTCGACAAACAACGCGGTTAGCTCAGGAGACCCGGCTAGCTCTGTGGGCGAGCAGCAGACGCGAAATCAGGTTTTTTCGGAGGCAGACCCGCGTGGGCGGGCAGGACGGTCAAGGAGGCATCGGGGGGGCGGCCGCAGTCCCCGGAATCGGCGGGCGCGGGGCGGTGACGAGGGGGGTACAGAGGGTGGAACAGGCGGATCGCCGCTCGAGAACAGGAGGGGCGGTGGCGGACGAAATGTGACGGCAAGAGCACAGTGAACAGAGATGTACGATTTTTTGCAACAGAACAAGCAAAGACACCTAGGTCCGAACCCGTGTCCATGCAGGTGCAGGTACAGCTCTTCAGTTCTAGAAATTAATATGCGTCGACGAGTCTTGTTGTACGACGAAGACGATGGAATAGGAATTCTGCGAAAGAACCATACAAGTTGAAGTTTTTAAGCGATATTGTTTAAGTAGGATGGGGCACTGTACGCGCAAAGAGTCGCACTTTTCAAGCTCTTGCTAGCGTAAGTGATCCGTCTGCCGTAGTTGGTACTTCTCGCGGGTATCTCGCTTTGCTTTTTTGATTTGTTGCCTACCACACGCGCACACGGTCCGTCTTTCAGCACCGCGACCAAGGTAAAACAAGTATATATCAACGACGATTCAAAATCGAATGAGACCTCGTCGACAGGGCCAACCGTAGTGAAGAAATCTGACAGACCAAATAGCGGTCGCTACAAAACAGAAGAGGAAGCAGGCGTGACGCGGGAGGGCTAAGCCCTCAAGGCTTTCCGCGCGGAGATATTAGCTGGGTACTTGCAGCCAGGCGCCTCCCGTAATGACGGCCATGAAAAGCACAACTCTAACTCACTGACTGATATTTACGATACGGGTCCTAGACCTACGTTAAACGTAAACTTACAGAACTCTATGTGTCTGGAGGAGTTCCGGGGAAGGCCCCGGAAAAGAGACTGACACGGGTAATATCAGCAGTAGCAAATTGAAACTTGCACTTAGCGGACCCGTAACAGAAGTGTTCAGGCAGCTGCAAGTAGACGCACCAACTAGTTGTACACCTTCGGCGGAAGACTGTAACAGTGTTTATTATACAATTTTTTGAAACACTAACACGAACAAAAACGTGCCGCGTCGGCGTAACGCGAACACGATATGCATTAACCTGCGTCGGCTGACGCTGCGTCTGCATGTATTACCACTTTCTTCAGAAATGCAGAAATGCTGTCTATATCTGGCGGCGCGGAAAACCCAACCGATTTGACTGTGCCAAGAAGGGAACCAAGTGTCCCAGCCCAGCGAGCAGAATTTGATCGAAATGTCGTTGTGATCATCTGCGAACTGTGTCCGTGTCGTACAGTCTATTGTTTCGAAAACGTGGACGATGCGCACTGAATTCGGTTCGAATCCTAATCCGATGATGTTGATCCTGATCCGCTCTTATGCGAAGACACGCTCTTATGCTTATGTTTCATTTGTGTGTGCCGGTACACTGAGGCTTGAACTCGGCGCTGCCGTAGGGCACCTAAAAGATACAAAAATGGGTGGTAGCTGTCCCAGGTGGTCTTTCTTTTTAGAATCCAGTATCCTCGTCCCGCGCGCGGCGTGCGATTAATAAAAAACTAATAAGCCGTTGCGGGGGCGGCGTGGTT
>RXOD01004327.1:0-24036 GCA_005223375.1 Amoebophrya sp. AT5.2
AGTCTTGTTCGTCTCGTTGCTGGGAAGCAGTTCTGCGATCGCGTCCCTGATCTTCACGATCTGTCCGTCGGCTCGCGTTTTCATCACGGTTTCGGCTTTCTCGAGCGCCTCCAGCATGGGCTTCGCCGCGTCAGCATCTTCTTTCGGGGCGTCTCTCAACGCATCCGCCGCCTCGGCAGCTGTGTTGAGAACGAGCGAGAGGTCCGCCTGCAGTGCTTGGGCCTTCTCCACAGCCCTCTCGACAAAATCCGACCCGCCGTCACCAGCCCAGCTAGAGTTATCTGTGCTGTTGAGGACTTCCGTCTCGTTCGCAGCATCGTCCTTCAGTTCTCGTCCCGCCGTCTCCAGCGACCACGTCTTCGCCATCAGAGATGAAGTCTCATTAACGTCACTTCGATTTCCAGCTGGTTCGTCTGAGTCCCTTTTCTTGCCGCCATTTTCTGCTGCCTCCAGGCGCTCATTCACTTTCTCCACGTCTTCCATTGCTTTTTTCTCGTCGTCCGGCAATTTTTTCGAAACCAGTTCTTCGATCTTGTCGTAGCCGTTACTGAACCGCTGGAAAGTTTCCGATGTGGGCAACCCTTCGAGGGCTTCCTGGAGAGGCTCGACAAGGGCCAGGGCGTCCTGTACATCTAAAGAGGCCTCTTTTGCGCTCGGGGAAGACAACGACGGGGGCGTTGCTTGCGTCTCCGACGACGTGTTGGTCTTGTTCTCGTCGAGCGAAGTAGAGTGAACATGAAGCGCAAGAAGCGACGGCGTGGTCTTGCTAGTAGTGGTAGACGCCGCCAACGCCATCGGCGCCGGAGTGGTGAAAACGTCAGTAGTTGTCGTCGTGGTACTGGTCGAGGTTGATGTAGTAGAAGGTGCTGCGTTACTCGAGTTCGAGTAGTTCGCCGTTGTGTTACTCGAGTTAGCTGTAGCGTTCCTCATCCTCGTCGAGTTCGAGGAATCAGGTTCTCCTTTTTCATCAGCCTTTTCTTCCTCCGCCTCTTTATCGGACTCGGAAGTTTCTTCGCTTCTGTTCATCTTCGCGTGATGGTCTGATCCTTTACTTTCCAGCACGTGGATTACGGCGTCCAGCTTCAGCTTGAGCTTTTCCCGGTAGTTTTTTGCCATCGCCTCCTTGCTCGCTTCCGTCGCGGTGAGGGCGCCGTAGGTGCTGTTGAAGACCAGCTCTAGCTCCTGCTCCAGGGCGTCGGCTTTCAGCAGCGTCGCCCTTAGCATCGGCGCGATGTCTGCGCTGTCCCATTTTTGATCCTCTGTGCTGTTCGAGGTGCTGCCATTGTTCACGCCCGATTCCAGCATCAGCATCCCCTTCGACTTCGTAGCTTTCGCCCGACTGCGCTCCTGGTTCATGCGCTGGAGCACGCTCCTGAACCGCTCTGCGACGCGTTGAGTGAGGGGATGCTTCGAGTACTGGTGGCGGGGACTTCTTCCGCTGGTGGAGGTGGGGGACGATTTCTTCTCGACGAACATTCCTCCATCACCATCGGCATTGCCAGTGCCATTCTGTGATGAAGGGGGACGTGGCGGCTTTTCTTCTACTTCCGCTGTGTCGTTCTTCCCGAGGTCGAGTCTTTCCGCGTCCTCCAACGTCTTCATCACCTGGCGCAACTGACTCACCACTTCCGTCTGCAGTTTCTCCAGCTCTGCAAAATCGTTCTCCAAGGCGCGGGCGTCGTCCCTCAGCTGCTTCAGCTTTGCAGCCTCCGCCTCCGCCCGCAGCTGCTTCTCAAGCGGCGACAGCAGTCTCGAAGCAGCGTGCAGCTGCTTCTCCGCCTCTTTCGCGCTCTCCGACGAGAGCGACATAGAGTCAGGCAGCGGAAATGGTCCTCCCGAGACTGTGTACTCCTCTCCCGACGTGTTTTTAGTGTTAGTGGTGTTCACCTCAGCTTTCACGATCTTGCCGTCGATGCTGCTCGTCGCGCTCGACTCGCCGGTCGGAATGCTGCCCGGGGCGGGAAGGTCCTTGCTCCTTTTTCGTCGCACAAGTTCTCCCAAAGACATCTCCTGACGGGCCACGGACAAGTCTCTCGTGGCGGATGCCTTGCTGGTGAACGCCGTCGAACCCGTCGACGTAGCTCCGTTATACCCATGACGCTGAAGCTGTTCCAGTATATCCTTGTGGCTCTCGGCGACCGCGTCGGCGATACTGTCGGCGACCGAGGACGCATTTCGCAGCGGTCCGGGAATGGCCGGCACCACTCCGCTCTCATCCGTGACCAACCGAAACTGTAACTTCACGCTGTCCAGCACTTCGCCCGCCGCGACAGTGACGTCGTTGCCGGACATTAGGGAAGCCATTTCGGGCGTGCAACGCGCAGAAATAGCATCGGTGAGGGCTTTTTTTGCCTCGGACGGGAAAGCAGTATCGTCGGAGTCCGAAATCATGGGATGTATCAGGCCTGCAGAGACGCTGTCGATGCCGCGCAACAGAAACTCGTGCGTCCACTGCACACCCGGGTCCGTTGCCGGGTTGGAGATGCAGGCTGCCACGACGCTTTCCGCTCTATAATCGGGCTCCTCTTGGACAAAGCCGCCGTCGATCCACGTCTCGAGGTGCGAATCCTGCAGGTTCAGGCCCGGGGAAGGGTCCTCGAAGTAGTCACGCAGGCCAGCAAACGCACACTCCTTCATGAGCGCGCCGAGCGTGTCTTGCGCACCCCCCGGCACGGGACACTGGTAGTTGTCCCAGAGCCTGCTTGCAGCTGCTGCATTGGTAGGAGAGTCTGCGGCGACGATGGCCACGGTTAGGCGACCTTTGGTTGGTGGTAGTGAAAAAATTGGCAAAAAGCAAGACGACGGGGGACCAGGAGCCGGCTCATCTCCTGGCCTGAGGCAGCTGAGCCGACTACCACAACATCATGCAGTGCGTAAAAAGAAGTAAAAATTGACGCACCATCACGATCAGTTGTATCTACCGTAAAAGTGGTGCTCGCTTCTTCCGGCGACATTCGCGCACTGGTCCCATTTTTCTTCGATTGCCGGGATCTCGACCAGCGGGCTGAAAGAGACCGGCCGCCCGTAAAGGCAAATTATGTTCCACGCGTCAGCTTCATCCAACCCCACGTGCCTCGTCCTGGTCCCGGTCCCCCTGCTGCTCTTCGTGCTAGAAGATGAAGTATGAGTACTACTGCCAGCAGCTGTCGCCATGCCGTTGGCCTTCTGTAGAAACGATGAGGCCGCGAACGACGCAGGCGTTGTAGTCGTTGTGTGGGCAAGAAATTTTGTTTCCACGAACCGCACGCCGCAGCCCACCTCGAAGGTTGTCGGGGCGAGTACGTTGTAGAAATCCAACAGTTTTCTTGCTTTCGTGAGTTCGGCTTCCGTTGCTGCATCCGGGTTGTCTAGTTTTTCGACCAGCTCTTTAAACGTACTTATCATCGTGTGGTCGATGCCGCCTTTTCCGAGAATCGTGCCATCGTTGGCCCAGGCGGCGTGGTCCTTCCACGGGTTGCTTGCGCTATCGAGGATGTCACCTGGCCAATCCGCGGGGCGAGACGAGATCGAGGACCAGCCGTCCGTCTCCGCAACACCGTCCTCGTACCAAAGGCGCACCGCCAGTTTCAAATCACGCAGGATGTCAGGCTTCGTCGTCGTGACTCCACCAGCGGCAGTGGGGGTGGTGGTTGTAGTCGTTGACGTTGTGGCTTCCTCCGTCGTGGTCGTCGTCGTGCTCGTGGTGGGTGCCTCGGTCGTCGAAGTTACCGCGTCGCAGCCTTGCAAGGACAACTGCGCTCCGGTCCCGCTGCATCGTACCTGCGCCGAGCCCGAGTACCCGTTTCCAGAGTCGCAAGACAGGAGGGGGGATTCTGGGCTCCACCACCCCCCGCCGGGAAAGGAGCCATTGGCCGAGCGCAGAGTCGCGTTGTCCTCGCCGCTGTACGCCTCGCTGGAGTCCGGTGCCAGGCACCCTTCAATGCAGCACTGGTGAAAAGCACACGGCGAGGCCCCGCAGTTCGTGTCTGCTTTGCTCGCGTCCAAAAACAAGCTGGGGGAAGAGAAGCTCCCTCGGCAATCGCTGTGGGAAGAGAAGTTGTCCGGGCACGTGTATGTCGTGGTGGTCGCGTCAGAGTCCTCGGTCGTCGCCAACGACCTCCTCTTTTGCTGCGTCAAACTCAAACTTTCCTTCGCCCTGACGCCGAGCTGCGACACCTCCGACATCGCCGTGGCACTGGTGCTGGTTAACAGCGGCGCTGGCATCGCGCTGCTGTTGTACGTGTAGAAGGCGATCGATTCCGTCAGAGGCTCTCCGTACCGTTCCGTCGTCCGCATGTCTACCCCCGAGTGCCCCCCACACCGCATGAAGCGGCCGCATTCGTCACTCTCCGCAATCTTCTGGGCCTTTTCTGCGAGGTGATTGCTCCAGCGAAGCGGCTCGATGCCGTGCATACAGCGATACACGTTGTGATACTTCACGAACTGGCCGAAGGCGTTTTCACTGTTGACCAAGGCCTCTGTCGCGTCATCGTGAATCGTGGCGTTGAACTCGAGCGTGTAGTGAACGTCGTTCAAATTCACGCGGACCTCATCACGCAATTGCGTTGCAAACGCGTCGCGAACGGCCGCTGCTGCAGCGGCGGCGGGGTCCGGTGTTGTTGCAGTTCCGTCAGCAGAACGGAAAGCGGACACCCCAGCTTCGGAAACCTCGTCGGCAGCGGCAGCTTGTCCCTGGCTAGCGACGCCGGCAGAAGAACGACGCGCCTGCTTCTGTTGGTTACCCTGTCCAGCTCCAGCAGTTCTCGTACTACTGCTGTGACTACGACTTCGATGCTGACGAGAAGCCGTCTCCTGTTGCAGTTGTCGTTCTTGATCTTGTCCCTTCCCTTTATTATTATTCCGTCTTGCGACATTCTTCTCGCGAATCTGAATGAAGGAGGCAGGCTCTTCCTGTTCCCGCTCCTCTACCTCGTGTTCGTGGTCCGCGGCGTCCTCGAAGCTTGAAGATACCGTTTTCTGCAAGGAGCCGAGAATCTCCTTCATGTTTTCTTCCGTGCTCGCGATGCTCTCCTGCAGCCGTTCGCGGCGGGCCTGCAGACTGATTTCCTGCTTCTTCAACGCCGCGACGCGATCCGCCGCCTGCTGGATCTGGCGCCGCGCATCGCTTGCGCGCTCCGACAGCTGCGAGGCCTCCTCGGCCACTCGGTCCGCAAATAAGCTGCTGCTTGATTTCGCGCCGGGGGAAGCTGCTGCATCGCGATCAACATGATGATGATGTGGTGAGGACTTCTTCTCGTCCCCGACGGCCCGCCGAGCAGCTGCACGGGCGAGGTTGACGTGGTGGTCTAGATAGTCGTCCTCGACTCCTTCTCCTGATTGCGGGTCATCGTCATCGGCGGACACTTCTGCTGATGACGACGACGTCGATGAAGATGACGAAGATTCTTTCGTTCTGCTCTGCTGATCCTCGTCGTGGTCGACGTGCGGCGCTTCCGTTCCTTGTGCTTGTTCATCCGGCACAACGATGTCATCATCCTCGTCATCACCAAAAGACGAGATGTGCTGACGCCGCAGAAGACCTCCTGCACCCCATGCCAGTACGGCGCAAGGACCAGGAGGGACAAGTAGCGCAACTACGAGTGCGGCGGTGGAGACTACCGGGCCTCTCCACCTCATTATGATGGAGCAGCTCGTGGTCAGTGATGTCGTGGTATTGGTGCCGATGCCGTCCACATCCTCTCTTGTTCTTCTCTCATTTTTCTTATACACGTCTTGTAGTTCTTTCTTTAGTAAGTTTTTGCGTTTTGTACGTGATATCTATGTCAGAGTGAGTTGCTCGGATCACGCCCTCAGGCAAGTTCTCATCTGCAGACCGCATTTCATCTTTTCTTGATTCAGATTCGTATTTTTTCATCACAACGAGCCGATGTCGCTCCATTCTCTGTCGCATCTTCTCACGGATTCTCGGCCTCGCAACACGACCCGGCGGTTTCTCACTCGAATCGAGAACCACGAAGTATCACGATCAAATTCAAAATCAAAACACTCACAACAACTGACAAGACGTGGCACGAATCGGTACCACACATCCGGTGGGGGATCCTTTTCTTTCAGCGCGCGGCGAGTTTTTTAATTTGTGGCTTGTGCTGCTGGTGAAGTGCACGCCGGTTTTTTGTCAACAGCAGGAAGCTCGCTGTCGCTAAGCTTTTTGGGCTACAAAGTGTTAGTGTTTTAGTTTCGCCTATATCGGAATGCCGCAACTAGGATGTAGTAGGGGAGGCTCCGACAAGATGAACTTTATTTAAGTACGAGTACCAGTACGTCAAAAACATCAAAATCCATCGTTGTGGAGGTACAGTCCAGTGTCCTCGAAGTTGTCAAAACATGGAAAGATAAACCGCGTAATTGAAGCAGATTGTGAAGATGACACGATAACGACCGGTCGTCGCTACTTCTCCTACTACTTGTAGTGAAGGAATCTCCCGGGGGGGGAACCTACCTTTAGTATAAAAAGCAGAGCGAATCGTGCTGAACCCGATGATATCGCCTGGATATACGATCAAGCATCCCGCCCTCTCCGTCTCCGGTCCACCTCGGGGATGCTGGTGATGAGTCACGTAAGGGGTACTTTTACATTTTATCTCAGGCTCTCGTGACCTAGTCCTAGACCTCCGCTAGTGGAGTATTACTTATACTATAGGCATATTTGTTACATCATACATAAGTACGAATCGAGATTGCATTGACATGTTTAACACAACAACACCATCTCGTATCGGAATCGACATCTTTCTACATGAGCCAGTGACAGTGTCGTGCACTTACTTACTCTGGGGGGGGGCTACTTTCTTGTACGGCTTCGAAACGTAGTTCAGAGACGACAAACACGGCAGCTATCTTCACCACCTGCTGCACATCGCTGAGGGTATCATGTACTTGTCCATCGCTCTTCCTCCTGGCCCACGTTTTCTCAGCCAGGTTAATTTCAAGATCCAACTCATTGTCCATACGCCTCCTCAACCCACATCATGATCTCGTTTATCCGTGAAAGTGCGGGAGCAATCACGGAAAACGAAACACGACCACTACTTGCTAAAATAAAAGCTAACCTAAAGAACTGGCACAAGAACTTTACTTCTGTTGGTTCTGGTTGCGCTTGCGCAGAGATCTTTACTTTGTTTCAACTCGCCTGGAGAGATGCGCGGACCCTCGGGATCGATTGATTTCGCATTCCCTGGAAAAAGGAATCAAAATCAAGTCCTCAAAGAGACCACCTTTGTCGGATATCAATACCGATCTTAAGATTAAAATCCAAATTCTCCTGTTCACTCCGCTTTCTTCTTGGAACGACCACAATTCGCGCCGGACGGCTTCGCGACGTTCACCTTACCACTTCCCGTCTGCTCCTTTTTCAGGACGTTTTTGTGCCGCAAAATGCACTGCAAGACGTAGTCGTTATCACGAGCCTCCTGTGCTCCACCTCGGGCTAGCGTCAATGGTTCCGCCGCCATTAAGCGGTCTACGATCGCCAGGTCAGCTGCGGCAACCTCCGGTGCCACCTTGTTGCTGTTCGTGCCGGTTCCGCCGACGACCGATTTGAATTTCAGCAGCGGCAGCGAAGGCAAGTTCAGCATTCGCGATATCTCCGAGAGCTTGCAGGTGAGTACAACCGCCGGCTTCCTCCTGTTCCTACCACTAGGACCTGGCGCACTGAGGACCATTTGCCGCGCTACCTCGTCCACGGGCTGAAAGGAGACGCAGCGCTCCCCACATCCTCTGTCGTCGAGCACGGCGTGAGCGCGGAGACACATATTCAGATAGCCGTGGAAATTTCCACTCGGGTTTCCGCCAACATTGTTCTTTTTATCGCCGGACAAATCGTGCAGGCGGTGAATATTCAGGAGAGACGAAGCAGGAGCGGGACATGATTTCGTGTTCTGGCCTCCGCGAAAAAACACCGCGCCGAGCAGGTACTCGGCGCCGAGGTGATCCCACTCGCGGTGCCGCATTTGCGGGATTCTTTTACTCATGCCGCGCTGCAGATTCGAAGAAAAGCAAGAGCCTGTGAACTGCTGCTGGGAGGCCTGGAAAAATTTAACCACACTTTCGCGCAACATGCTCCTCGCTTGGTCCTGGTTCGCAGCCTTCGCAACGTCAGGCTCCCCGGAGTTGCTGCTCCCCGCAACGCCTCCTGCATCTTTTGCCGCGAAAGAAGAAGATTTTGCGTTTTCATTAGCGCGCGTAAGGCTGGTCAGATGCGCGGGGAGAAAGTTAAATTTGAAACCGTCGCTCTCTTCAGCCGAAGAGCCCTCATGCGCATGCGCGTGCGGCTTCGTGTTATCCGTGCCAGAGGAGGACGCGCTGGATCCTCCGGAGATAGTTTCCGCAGTCGTTCCGCTCGCAGACCTGGACGAAGGTGCGCCGGCGACGCCGACGCTGTCGCGCGCCAGCCCTCCTATCGCAACCGTATGATCCAGCGCTCGCGTACTCGGGTACTCCAGCGGCACCTGGTGCTTGCGACAGTAAACTGCGATACGCAAGGTGGCCCGAATATCGGAGGGTGCAGCTGTGTGGTAAACCTTAGAAAGTGGTCGTAGTTCTTGCCCACTATTTTTTGCATTTCCTTTTCGTCCAGCGGAGAGCAGACTCTCCCAATTCTGCACGGTTAAATGCTGCAAATCCCCGGGAATCAGTGTTAGCGAAATGTCGGCCTGCGACTCCGAGAGCGCAGCATTCGAACTGGCACTTTTCTCGGCGCGGTCGTCGTCATCGTCCACTGGCGAGGCAAGTGAAACGCACTCCGCCGCGGCATTCTTCTTTGCCGAAAGCAGGCTGGTGCCGCTCGTCTTGGTTGGACAGCTTCCGCTTCCTAGTGGTGGTTCCAGTGGCATGTTTAACAGTGGCACATAGGTGCCACTCACAATGCCCCTCCTCCCGCTCATGATGCGGCCCTGTGCGCGCGCCACAAATTCCCGCGGCGACACGTTCTTCAAGAGCGGCATGCGGCCACTGGCGAGGGCACTTTGAGTCAGATAGCCGAGCTGAGCCAGCGTTTCGGGACGGACCAGAGCGAAGATCTCCAGCTGCGCCCCACCTTTTTCATCAGCGTCTCCAGACGAGGCTCTCATGCAGTTCTTCACCTCTTCTGCGATAATGTGCTGGCCGAGTGCGCTCGTCGCCCCGGTGATGAGAATGCGTCGCTTGCGTTCCGCTTCCGCCTCGCCTTCTGCCTCTGCGCCGCTATGAATATAATCGTCATTGAAAGGATCGTACTCCGAGGACGAGCTTTCACGCTCTGCCTTTTTTTCTTTCTCCTTTTCGGTTGCGATTTCGCCCTTCTCCTCGATCTCGTGCTCGCCTTGCCCTGCTTCATCTTCAGCATGAAACAGCTCCGCAACGCGTTCCTGCGCAAGCAACCCGTCCAAATAGTCGACACACGCGTGCGCCTCGCGCTCCTTTTGCGCCTGCTCGCGGCGGTAAGCTTTCGCAGTGAGCGTGCGGCCGTGCACTTGCACGACCTCGTCACCCTCCTCGCAGGAGGAACACGAGCTGGATCCAGACTCCTCCCCGTAATGATGCCCATGCCCGATGTACACATCTTGTCCAGCTGCGTCGGTGCGCAGCAAATGATTAAAAGGCGAAAAAGTAAACCCGCCTTGCGCGGTTTTGTCGCGACGCCGCTTCGGACTCTCGGTGCCCTCCCGAGCATAGCGGTGGCCCCGCTTGGGGCTCTTAGCAGAGGCGGTGTTGCTCATAGTGATGATGTTTTTTGGCGGGGAAACGGCACAGTCACGCTGATTTTTTTTTTTTTGGAGTGAAATTTTTACGCGTTAATCCTGAATTGCAAAAGCAGCTGAAGGGCGATGAATGCTTTTACGCTTAAATTGGGTGCGACAACACAATACAATAAAAAAGTGGGTGCTATAACACAATTTGTTAAGCTGAGGGGATTCGAGGGGACGGAACTACCGCCAATTTCTCTCATAAGTTTGCTTCTAGCTGGGAGATATCTTTGCACGAAAAAAGCCGCATATCTCAACAACCGAAAATTATGGCCTGCGACCCAGGCACGAAATCGAAAAGGCATGGCCAGCTACAACGGGGGTGTCGGAGTTGGGATCGATTGGCATAGCGGTCACAACGGGAATCCATCGTCCGACGGACTGGTCACGTTACACTTGTTCTCGATATCGAAATCTACCACGAATTCATTTTTGTAAAAAACTTTTTCGGATGCTCTGACGGAATCGTCATTGAACTGTGCGCAATTCGTCGTTTCATTTAGGGGATTCATTGCGCAACAGCTGCTCGCGCACAGCACATGTAGGTAGCTAGTGACTTGATTTTCGGTCGAAACAGTGCAGTAGAGAAACGACCACTGCAATAAATATGCTTCTGGTTCGGGCTTAGTTCGTGACCACTGGCGGTCGAAACGTGTTCAGGGTGAGCGCTATGTATTGGTAGTAGCTCACGAGCGAAATGAGCTCTACCAGCCCCTGCTCCTTTCCGCCAAAATACTGCACAGCTTCAGCGTACAGCTCGTCGTCGACAATGTCCTGCTTCTCCAACAGTTCAAAACATAACCGCAGCAGCAGCAACTCGGCCTTTGTCAGCAAGTGATTCTTGGCGTCCTCGTTCTCAAACAGCTCCGCGTTGAACAGCGCCGCGCGACCTCCAGGACACGATCCTGCCTCTTTAGATTTCGCTAGCAATTCCTTCATCTTTTCCACGACTTTCTCGCGTACCCCCGCACGCAATGCCTCGCTTTCATGGATCGCGATTTCATGAACGCAGCGCGTCCAGGCCCCGACAAAGAGGATGATCAGCTCGGTCTCGTGCTGCGCTAATGCTTTCAGTCCGTAGCGGCACACTTTCCCCAATTTTTGACTCGCGTCGCACACCTCCGGCGATGCCATCCAAATACTGAACGGACCCTGGGCGAAGCCGGTTCTCGGCCGGCTGCGGACAATGTCGTCGCGGATCTCCCGCTGCCGCTCTGTGAGGCCTTTGTCCGCCTCAACCAGCGGACCGGTGTAGCGAGTGGGCGCGGATATTCTCGGGAGTGAGGTTCTTGGTTCGGAAGTCGAGACTTTCACTTTTGATGTGCTTTCGTTTTCCACCAGCACTGAAGATTTCATCGTGCTGGCTGGAACTACTGGATAGGAATCCACGACCTCCTCAACCTCGCTTTCGTCGAACCCCGCTGGCACTGCGACTCCGACGTCTTTCGCTGTCGCCACTAGTTCCCTCAGCGTGCCCAAGGACAAGGGCAGCACGCCGGCTGCGGTTCGACTCTCGAACGTCCGCTGTTCGAGCTCGCCCGGAATGAGAATTTCTCTCCCCTCGCAGCCCTGCCGCAGCGCGGCGGACTTCATGAACTCCGTGAGAAGCCGCACCTCGTTCCCGAACGCTGGCGCAAGAGCAGAGGGCCCCACATCTACGATCACCGTAAACATCGAGTTGATGATCAGGCCCTGGTCCCGCCGGTACTTCGGATGGATCGTGTTCCCGCCAGTCAACGCGCCGCCGAGCACCTCGCACAGAAACGACAGCGCGTACCCCTTGTGGTCCGCGAAGGGAAGGAGAGCACCAGCAGCGGGGGGCGGGCCGCTAGTACAAGAACTATCGCTTCCGCTGCTGCCAGAGGAAGCTGCTGCTGAAGTGACCACCGTCGAATTTCCCGGGGGGAACATCACGCTCGGGTCCCGCGACAAGCGCCCCTCCGCATCCAATACAATCTGCTGGTTCTCGGGCAGCAGCTCGCTCCGACCCATGTACTCCCGCACCTTTCCCAGTGCCATCGCGGAGGTGGCGTAGTCAAGCACAATCGGCGGTGCTCTACTTCCACGACCCGATGCTCCTTCTCCAGCAACTCCTACTTCTGCATTAAAATTCGGGCACCCCACCGTGAACGGATTCGTGCCCAGACGCGCCTCTTTTCCAGACGCGCACGCCACCAACGGCTCGTGCCCCGCAACGTTGGTGAAGTGGATCGAGACGCAATTGGCCCTCGCGCAGCTCTCGGCATAGGCACCGATCCGGCCGAGATGGTGACAGTTCTTGAGTTTCACGACGCTAACGCCAAACGTCCTCGCGCACTCGATGCCGCGTTGCATCGCGCGCTGACCCTGGACCTGCCCGTAGCCAAGTTGGCCGTCGAAGTGTAGGATCGCTTGGCGCGGTCGCTTTATTTGTGCTTCTTCATCAATTGATGCTGCAGCTCCTTCTTGGTCTACTTCCTTTAGCTCAGCGTTTACATTCAATTCACCGGCCTTCGCCGAGCGGATGTAGCGTGGCAGATACCCGACGCCATGGCTATCGACGCCCTTCAGATTCGCCTCGACGAGGTTCGCGGACACTGTTGCGGCCTCCTCCTCGCTGGAGCCGGCACTTTTGAGGAGCGACTTTGCGAAAGCTCGAAGCTGGTCCGGGTCAACGGTGCGAGTCGTGGCGACGGCTCGCCGCCCCGAGAGGGTGGTCCGCTGGCTTGCGCCGGCGCGGGTGCACACTTGCGATGCTACTGGAGACGCGCGCATGCGCATCATCTTTTGTTTATCCTAAAATCAGGTGATAAGGTTAAGGCCGGCGGATGTTGACAATGACGAATCTAGTTTCGATGCAGCTCCTTCTGCTCTCTCACTATTTTATTGTCTGCTTTTTCTTGTGCATCCGATACGATGCTGATGATCCGCGGACTCCACTACGAAGCAAACGTTATTTGCAGCACTCCTCATCTCATGTACGTCTTGCAGTGCTGCCCGAATAGGTCAGGGTCGATTTTCGCGGTCGCATTCGTTCCGCCTCCTCGATTGAGTTCGAGAAAATCCATGGAAAAGCTCCTCCATGCAAGCATTGACTGTCGTCACGTCCATCCATGTAAAAAAGAAGGAAAAATTTTAGCGCTGATGTGTTTGTATGTAGAAATATTCCAGCCGCGCGAGAAACAAAAACCTCATGGGCGCTATACCTTCACCTCTGCTGCTCGCGCTTCTAGCCGCAGCGCGATGTTCATCTCGAGGACCGAGAATTCGTGCCCTAAAAACGAAAACTTCATATCCGTGCACACCTTTTCCACGAATTCCTTCACTACTGGCTTTCCTTTCAATTGTATCATCTTCCGCAGTATCCTCACTCGTATTTGCTGCTCGACATCGAGGAAGTCAAATAGCTCCGCTTCGGTCGTGCTCGCCAGCGTTTTGCCCATGCCAGCGGCGGCGGAAGAACTGCTGCTTGAACTCATCCCTGCTTCCCCACCCGCTGGCACGTGTTCTCTGAGCTTGTGCAGGAAGATTTGGTCCCGCTCGTTCGCGTAGTCATAGAGCACTCCGTCGTCGTCGTCCTCATCGTCAAACACGGGTTCCTGCTGCGTCCCCAGGTAGTTCGGGTTCTTGGCGCGGAACTGCATCAGAAAAACCTTCCCCGGTACCGTCAAATGAAACTCGTCATGCCTGCTGCGCTTACCACGGAGGAAAAGAGATTTCTTCTCGCACATGTTCGTCATTGCCGCCCACGCGCCGAACATTTTTTCGCTGCCCTCCGCGGGCTCCATGCGCGAATTGCAGTACTTCTGGGAGCGCTGTGTTGCGGCACGTACACGTAGTTTTGTCTTTGGATATAAGTAAGTAGCAGCTTTAGCTTTTGATGCAAGCATATTAAGCAACAAATAAAAGCGGCTGAAGCGGGCGCAGTACGTCGATGATTTCCTTCTTCGTCAGTTTCAGGCCTTTCTCCACCGCCGCGTTGCCGTTCTCGCTGGTTGGCCAGTTCCTGAGAAGCTGCACAACTTTATTCACTACGGCATCCGCCCCTTCCTTCCCTTTGTTGACGAACTCCATGTCCTTAAAGTCCTGCAGAAAGTCATTTCCGACGTCTCCGCCATACCGCGGTTTCAGCGTTTCCAGCAGCGTCTCCAAAAACCCGCACGTGATCCCGTAACTGCCACTGCGATACTTCATGCGCGACACGAACTTGGCGTTCTCGGGAATCACCTCCTCGAGCAGGTAGTTTCTCGCCTTCCCGGAGTCCTCGTCGGAGAGCAGCTTAAACCAGTGGTCGGAGTGCTTCTCGAAGAACTTCTCGACGTACTTGGGCTGCGCCGCGCCGTCGACGCGCTGCCGCTTCGACCCATGCAGAAGAGAGTCTGGATCGTCATAGTCCAACATCCTGCATATAGAGCTATAGATACCCAAACGTAACCGATGAGAATGAGTGATACGTTGCTACAACTAGATCTGCTCCATCCTCGTCCGTGTAAGTGCTGCTACTGCTAGTGCTCGCATATGCTAAAAAAAATGATTGTGATTCAATGTGCGCTCCCGCAGGTCGCCTACCACGTATACCAACTTACTCCTCGTGTTTCTTCGGTTATTTGAGCTGCAGTATTTTAGTCTCCTAGTTTGTCCGTTTTCATCTAGTAGAATAGCGACCAAAAAATCTGTATCCACTTTCTTCCTCGCCGCCGCGTTTCCCTTTGCTATTTCCGTCGATGTTCTCGAGTCATGATCCTCATTTTCCGCTGACACGCGCATCCTTTGTATCGAGGCGAACACAGAACAGAACTAACTCGAGCCCTTCAACATCTTACCCACCGTTAACGCCAGCAGGTGTGTCAATCGTCCTCGTCGACAGCGCAGCTATGAAAAAAAGCTCATCGTGCAAAGGTTGCACTCCTTGAGTTCTTGACCTATTTGACGTTGACCGTGTGTTGTTGAGTTCAATCATCTTCAAATTAAGCACCGCAAGGGATAAGTTCGTCATGCTTAAGTTCTGCATTCTGTTCTCGTTGAATTGCGTAGTCGTAGACTCGTGTCGTTTAAATCGCATACTACCATCATGATCATACCCACACCTGGTTCACAGCGTCAAAGCGGCGTATTCGCACCTTGCTGCCGTTCTTCACCTGTGGCTGCGGTAGTTGGCGTTGCTGTGGTATGAGTACAAGAGGCTCTGGCTCCTCCCGAACCGGCGGCATGTGGAATTGAGGGCGGCGCCCGGCTCCCGTCGCGGCCGCGTCCTCTCGCGCTCGGATTTCTGCTTCCCCCCGCGGGGTATGATCGTCAACAAACTGCCCTTGTTCATTCTTATGTCCTCTACTCGAGCTGCGCACTACTCGCCTCACTGGCTCGCGCTGCTCGTGTTCCTCGTGATAGGCCCGCGTCGAAGCCTGTCGCTCGGGAAACACCAGATCCCGCGGATCGGGGTCCCCCGGAAACCGCGGCACTGGGTGCCGCGGGTCTTTTGGCGACATGTGGTCGCCTTGCTTCCACAGCCGGTGATGTTGTCCTTCGTAGTCGAACAGCACGGAAGGAGAAACGTGGACGTGCTCCCTCGAGCGTAGTGCTCCTGCACCTGCTCCGTTTGGAGATGATGACCTTTTCGGAGACAAGCACCAGTCCCTCTCGTCGCCGACCATCTCTTGCTGGCCGGACAGGATTCGGGCGGCAGTTGGCTGGTCCTGCGGACTGGGAATCACGTAAGAACGCTCTCCTTCGTGTTCGCTTTCCCGCCCGTGTCTTCTCTCGACTGGTTTTGTGTTTCGCTTTTCGCGTGGTGGCGAGCGCGAAGAAGGACGATGATGTCGCATTTCGTGGTGCCGTCGCGCTTTCGCAACATGGAGGTCGGGGAATTCGGCGTACCGCGGCTGTGGCGAGGCGGACCTGCGACTGCGGCTGCGGTCCGAGCGATTTGAACGGTTCGAGCGCCGGCTGCGCGAACGAGATGACGGTCTGCTTCTTTGCCCACCTTGCCCACCTCGAGCATCGTCGAATTCTCTACTCCGATAGAACGAATAACGAGGCGTGTCTTCCTCCACGTCCGTTTCCTCGGTGTCTGCTTCCGCGTAGACGAGGGCCCTCTGTGCTGTAGTTGGTCGTGGTCCATAGCGTGGTGCTCCTGCATCACTTTCACTACTCGACCACGCCTTCTTCTTCCCGACTCGCACAACTGCGAGCGACGACGCGTCCTTCACCAAGTCGTCGCCATCTGCATCCATCGACGGCTTCCCTGCTGCGGCCGCCAATCGGAATTCCTCGCTAGCCCGCAGCCACCGCCTGTCCTTCGTCGAAGGCGCGTCGCGCAGCTGGTTCTTCGCTGTAATCTGCTCCGGCGGCGTTGTGTAGCTCCGGTAAGGGTTGTACGAAACGGAAGAATCACGAGAGTTCGACCTTGACCTTTTGTCGCCGGCGAAACTCCCCGCACTCCGCGAACGCGCTTTCGCTCGATCGGAACTGCGGCTCCTGCTCTTTCGTCCTCCGCAATTCTCATTGTTGCGCAGCGGAGGTGGAAGTGGAAATGCAGGGTTCTCCCCTTCAATCAAAGGCGGCCGCGCCAGCACTGTTTCTCCGACGATGCAATCGTAGCTGCGCTCGCCTCGATCCGACGGCTTTCCAGCGGGCCCTGCGGCGTGGTAGGCTGACTTCGACATCGTTGGTCTTCCTCGTCGCTCTTCTACTTTGTCTCGTCCACCGGCGGACGATTGCGACCGGTCTCTGTTGTTGCGCGCCAGAACCTGCTGATACAAGCGATCCCGCAAACCGGTAGAAAACGCTTCATCGTGAGGGTCGTAGTCTCGAGGACCACTGGAGCGCTCTTTTTTCCGCTCGGCAGAGGCAGGTGGGGGCTCGGCCTTCCTATGGCGCGGAACTACGTCATCTACGAGATCGTCCGAACAACTCGGCTCAGCAGGATGGTAGAGATCCATTGCGTTATTTTCCCCGTCCTGGTCCCGCCGCTGGCTAACCACGCCAAACTTCGCTGGCTTCGCCCCCGTATCTGGCGTTCCCAGGAGGCCCACTTTCGGGGTGATGCGATTTCCCTTTTTGGCGCCGCCCTTCAGCTTCGGGTCGTTCGGTGAATCTGCGTAGAATAGCTTGGCTTGCCGGTTTTCGACGCGTCGCCTTCTTTGGAGAGAAGTGTCGGACGAATCGGAAGAGGATGGACGAGCGCGCGGGGCCGCGTGATGTCGCGGCGCATCATGTGCTTCCCCCGGCGCATCAGGCTTTTTTGTTTTTCGATTTCTCCGGCCATCGTCATCACTTGACGACGGGCTCGACGAAGATGCGCCGCGGCTGTTTCCGCGGCCCCGACTGTACGGATTGAAGTCCTTCCCATGTTGCGCCACAGGGACCCAGGAGGAAGCGCGTTTCCGCCCCGTGTATATGTCGGCTTTCCGTTTGTCAGCCGCAGCGCGCCCCGCCCGTCCTGGCTCTATCATTTTCCCCCCCGCCAGCCCAACTGCCCGCTTTGCATCGCGCCAGCAGTCTTGATGCTGATGGTCCCCGCGAAGGTGTTTCTGCGCGTCGACGCTCGGGAAGTACGGAGGTCGCGGCGCCGATGCAGCCCGCAAGCGACGCTCGTCCGAAGGCCGGATGTTGTTCCAGTGCACGTTACTAGAGTTGGTCGAAGGCGGGTTTGAGTTGGAGTTTGTTCTCGACGGCGGTTTTGACGAGTTTACGTCCGACGACGGCCTCTGCGGCTCTTGCAAATCTGCCGACGAGGATGGTGGTGATCCGACTGGCACCGGAAGCCCCGTTATCGCTGCCGGGCAGTCGCTGGCACGAGCTGGAGAAGTTTTGGAACAAGGTGCCGCTGTTGCTCCACTCCCGCCTCCTCCGCCCCCCGCCTGCATCGAGCCTCTGTGCAATTGGGTTTTTACGATTGCGTACAGCTCCTCGGCGTCCGGCCGCTTCCCCGGGTCCTTTTGCAGGCACAATTTCACGATGTTCTGGAACCCTTTGTGCGTCAGCGGCTTGTACCTTCCCCGCAACACCGCGTTGGTCACGTCCCGCAGACTCTCCCCCGCGAACGGCATCCGCCCGTCGGGGGAGGCCACCTCGTACAGCAAAACACCGAGGGACCAGATGTCCGTTTTCTGCGTGTACTTCATCCCCGATATGATCTCCGGCGATAGGTACAGCGGCGTCCCGTAGAAGCTGCACAGAAAGTCGCCCGGGTCGTTGCCCAGCCGGCGGCTCACGCCAAAGTCCCCCACTTTGCAGTAGCCGTCCTTTGTCAGAAACACGTTCAGCGTCTTCACGTCCCGGTGCACGATGCCCTTGCGGTGGATGAAGCGGATCCCGTTCAGGATCTGCAGAAACAGGTCCCACACCTCCGACTCGCGGAAAAACCGGCTCGTGCGGGTGCGGATGCGCACTTCCTTGTTCAGATCGCCCTTCGCGGCGTACTCGATCACGAGAACGAGGTGCTTGTCCTCCAGGAAGTACCCGTAGCACTCGATCACGTTCTTGTGCCCCCGGCACTCCATCAGGAGGTCGTATTCGTGCAGCAGCGAAAAGTTGTCCAGCAGGTTGCGGTTCTTGCCCCCCCGAGCCTGTTCGGGGGCTCGTCCGTTTCCGTTTCCACCTCCGACCACAGCAGGGGTTCCGGATGGGGGTCGTCGGCTGCGGTTTCCTCCTGCGTTCATCATGTTCTCGAGCTTCCTCAGATTCGGGTTCATGGAGGCCGCGTAATTGTTGTCGTTCGCGGCGTCGTCGTTGTAGTGGTAGTGGTTGCCGCCACAGTTCGCACTCGCACTCTTCCCGGAAAACCGTTCCCGGAGAGAGGCGGCGTTCTGGTTCGCCAAATCCGCGGCGGAGTAGGGCCGCTTCTTCAGAACAACTTGGGTGCCCCTGCGCAAGCTTTTGTCGTCGGAGGACAAAACCTTGGCGAGGAAAACGACACTGCAAGCAGAGCGGAAAAGCTCCTTCACCACGTCGAACTGGGACATCGAGTGAAAAGGACCCTTCGACGCCTCCATGGTTGCGGTAATATTTCGCGGTGCGCGAGAAAGGCGAATCTGCGTCCGCGTTCTTCTTCTTCTACTTCTACTACTATGCGCACTAGCCCAATTCGATGTGACAAGAAAGCCTAACACATGCACTTGGTGACAACTTCATCATGTCGAAGTCGATAACGGTTTTGCACACTACATTTACATGCTGATCATACCGTTTACTTCACTGGGCTTCTTCTACCTCCCACAGTCTCTCCGCTACCGTCGGCGTCGCCGCTCGCGATCCAGTAGTTACGCTCGCACTCTCACCCTACAACGACCGACTCCGACATCGATCATTGTCATTTCTCACGGCGAATTTTTACTTTCGCAGATATGTTATCGTATGACGGTCGTGGGTCGTCTGTCCTTGGTGGCCATCTGCAGCCCCGTCATGCGACCGACCGACATGGTTCTGTGGTTTCTTTCCAACCGGCATTGTATAAGACACTTGCAGAATATGGCGCAAGCACGGTATGAAACCAAGTGGGTCAACATTTTCACGTGGAGTGCGGCATGATTGTTCACGTGTAGCATTTTCGTGTGGTGGAAAATGAATCCGAAACGTCGATGTTTATTTACAACCTACATGTTGAAGCATATGAAAGTAGCTCACTTCAGCTTGAGTGGCTCCTCCCGTGGATCCGAGGAGAAGCGAGTCAGGTCCCGTTGGTGTTTCGCGAACAGCCCTGCTTTTTGTTCGTCAGTTAGCAGGGCCAAATCGATGCCCTGCTTCCTCAAGTCCGCTTCCACATCAGCCTCATCTTTCTCCAGGATCTTGCGGTAAATCGTCGTCGCAAACTCACTGAAGTTGAACAATGAACCTGTTCACAGTTTTTGTGAAATTAGCTAACAGTTCTTTCTAAAGATTCCTCTACGACTACGCTTACGTAGTAGTAGTTATAGATCAGTTCCCGCCCTGGCGCGATCAAGTTTAGGAGCGACCTTCTTTAATGTTCATCATCCCAAAAACATCTGCAAAATAATAGTGTTGAATAGAGGAGCTGCTGCATCGTTTCGCGGTATCTAAAGCCGTTGCACGGCGACGCCGACCGACGGCCTCACATGTGAGACCGTATCACCAGCAGCGCCCCGACGCCTATAGGACCCGTGGCTTTGAGCCATTTCACGGCGTCACATGTGAAACCGTATCACCAGCGCCCCGACGCCTATAGGATCCGTTGTTTTGAGTCGTTTCGCTGCGTCACATGTGAAACCGTATCACCAACGCCCAAACCCCTATAGGATCCCGTGCTTTAAGCCGTTTCACGGCGTCACATGTGAAACCGTATCACTAGCACTCAAACGCCTATAGGGTCCGCTGCTTTGAGCCGTTCCACGGCATCACATGTGAAACCGTATCACCAGCGTCCACACGCGTATAGGGTCCCCGCTGCTTTAAGCCGTTTCACGGCGTCACATGTGAAACCGTATCACCAGCACCCAGATGCCTATAGAATACACTGCATTGAGCCGTCTCACAGGATCACAGCAGAAACCTCCGTACCAACCTTGCCCAAAACTTTAAATTTCAAAATTTAAATTTTTATTTTTTACGGTTCTCATCTCCAGCTCGAGAAGGGGTTCAAACCCTTGTCGCACGTGACAGCAGCCACAATCGAGCGCCGCCATCACTTTCATCTCATGGAGCAGAGCCCGAACGTAGCAAGTAAATGGCTGAATCAAACATGGCAAACGAATCGCACAACTATATTTGAGTTATAGTTGGTGTACTAGTACCTCGTTCGTAGCATCTTTCCCTTTGGTCGTTCAGTAGTTTCCTGACGAAGTGTATCGGCACTGGTTTTCTCCACGTTTCCGAGGTGGTCATTTTCGTGAGTCCCTGGATTCGCTTCGAGTCCGTCGGTAGGCGGTGGCTCCACCAGAATCCCTGCGATGTCAGCTCCAGAATGAGCCACTCCCCGCAGCTCATTTTGAAGATGAGCCCGGCGCTGGTATCGTCGTCCCGCTCGAAGTACTTGATCTGGCGCCAGCTGTCGTGCTCCGCGGAGTACTCCTGCCGCTGCCTTTCCCCCCTGGTGTACAGGCAGCAGTAGTCGAAGGTCTTGTACTTCAGCTCCAGCTCCATCAAAGTCTCCATAAAGTCGTCGTCGTCCAGGATCTCAGCACCAGGAACGCCCGGCATCTGAAACGAACCAGAAGACGAACCGCAACCCATTCTTTCCGTCTCTGCAGCTACTGCTTGTTCCGCAACGAAAGCTGCTGTATCATTGATGAGCTGGAGCTGCCATCATTTCCTACAACCCTATGGCCCCCACCACCGGGCAGCAAAGGCGTGGTGTGCACGGCCCAGAGCAGTCAAAGCTCGCGGAACGCTCTTTTGCTATGCCAGCGTTTAAGTTTTACTGATAATTCATCATCTGGTTCTGGCGCTGTTGAGCGTGATAACAGGGAATCATTCGCTTACGAGCAAGCGGTCCTGCATATCGAGGGTTACGTGATGGCATCCTTACCTGATTCATCGGAGCAAGCCATCCTCTGCCGGTGCCGGTTCCGGCATCGGAACAGTGTATGAAACAGCAGAAAACACAGACAGCCCACTCTTCGCGGTTGAACATCACACAAGGCGTGACGCCATACGATAGCCGTCACGAGGACCATTGAGAGTATAATTCTTCGCTGGTTTACTTCGTGTGCGGGTTTGATGTGCTGCATCTCACCATACTATAGCAACCCCTTTTCGTGGAGAAATTTCTTCAGCGCTGCTGTCGCTTCTGTCGCTGATAGCGAGGAACACATGCAAATGCACATCTTCGGAGGTGCAACTCAAATCTCCCGTCTTTAACTCGCCTATTTTTTTTTCTTTTTCGCCCCCGCGCCGGTCACTACACTGACACTACCTCCAGGCGCCGCGTCTTCCAGTGCCGCTGCGGCTCCTCCGCCCGCGGCCGCACCAGCACACAGTTCCGCCGCCTGTTTTTTTTCCTCCGCTTCGAACTCGTCCAGAAAGCCTTCCCTTGCCGGAAAGGCGTACTTGAAGCGGAAGGCGTCCACGCCGTTCAGGTAGTAGGCGTTCAGCCGTTTGTGCTTCACAAAGCCGACGCTCTCGTACAGCTGCCGCGCCTTCAGGTTCGTCAGTTCCGTCTCCAGGATGCACTCGTCGCCCCCGTTCTTCTCCATCTTGTCGAGCGTCAGTTCCACGAGCTTCCGCGCGATGCCGCGCCGTCGGAACGATGAGTCCACCGCGAGCATGCCGATGTAGCCGCGGATTCCGGGCACGAAGTGGGACTTGTGTTCTTCGAGCTTGGAAATAATCCCGCCTATGATCCGCGTCTCCGACCGCTGCTGCAGCTTCGCTCGCAACTGGTAGCTTGCCAAGGCGCTGCTGCTGCTGGTTGCTTTCCCTTGCTCCTTGAATGTCTCGTCCGCGTCCAGCACCTTGTCGCTTTCGTTGTCAATCGCTCCTGCTGCTGATGCTGGTACTTGTTCTACAGTAGATGCTGCTTCGCCTTCGGTTTGGCAGGTTTTTCCACCTCCGCCCCCCGCAACAGCATCTTCTTTCCCTACTTCCTGCCCTTCCCCTTCCTCACCGTCGTTCTCGTTCAACACAACCGCTAGAAAGCAGAGCTCAGGCCAGTGGTTGACGAAGTAGCGGTAGGTAAAGACCGAGTAGGGCTCGGATAGGTCCTTTTCGATGAGCGCGATGAGATCGGGGAGGTCGTCTTCGCCGCGATACGGGATGTAGTGGACCGGCTTTGTGGATATCGCCGGCAGAGCTGCAGGCGCAGCGGCGCCTGATGTAGCGTCCGCGGCCATGTTTAGATCAGCTGCATAGAACTGTAGTTGTAGATGTTCATGATCGTCCAGGTCCAGCGCCCTTTTTCTAGTATCGCAATCGTTGCTTCGCACTATGTATCAGGGGATCATCGCAATCGCTTTAGGGAGCCATAAAACCAACTACTATGCCGCGGCCACGACACCGCCTACGCCTACTATAGAGCAAAACCTGGAAAAATAGGCATCGGAACGCGAGTCAGAAAGTAGAAGATAGAAACACGCAATTCTGAAGATCTTGTTTTATGCGGAAACACATAGTCAGAGCTGGCAGAGCCGCTCAGTAGAACATCACCAAAACTTGCTCGCAATGTTTCCGACGCATTTCATCGATTTGCTGTAGCTGTTGCATCTTCCACTGACGCAAGCGGCTCAGCCTCAATTCAATGTGGCGCTTCCTGTAACTGAGGAAAGCGCCGGCGTCTGGCAGTCAGAAGGCTTCGTCTTCTTCTTCGCCTCCAACCTCTGAGGTCAGCGTTCGTGCTTTGGGTTTCTCTTTCACCCGTGCAGTCTTTGCAGTGGCTCGTGAAGTTGAAGTAGATGACGATGATCTATTTGCGTCCGCGATCGATGCTTCAAGGATTCCTTCTGATCGCAGCTTCGAGGATTTCAGAATTGCATCGTACGACAGCGTGTCTTGCTTGGCAATTTCCCGCACTTGCGCCGACAGTCGCGCAGCTTTCAACCCCGGCGGACCGGATGTTGAAGAAGTGCCGCCTCCTTTCGCGCCGGCTCCAATTTTTGATGAGGACGAAGCGCGTGCTGCCGCGGGAATGATGGCTTTTTCGTTAAATTTGCTGGCGGACCTGGCCGGCGGAGAGCGGTTCCGGGCCGTGTCGTTCTCGTCGCAGTTGCCATTGGCGTTGTTGTACTCAAACTCTCGTGTAGTTCTACTCGTGTTTGTATGCTGCTCCGGAGATAGCACCGGAGACTTGAAATCGTCAGGGCCGCCCGCCCCCGGCTCTGCATCATTGTCATTTGGTGTGTTGTTCTGCATTTCGACACCGGCTCCCATCACCGCCGACAGATTCAGCAGCTCACGCGGCAATCCAAATCCGGTTCCAGAGGCTGACGGCCGCTTTATTCCAGCACCCTTGCTCTTCGGAATCGGAGCAGCCGGTCTTACTGCACTGGAGGGCCTCGACTCTGCAGCTGATCCTGATGCCGGCGGCGGGGAGCCGATCCTCCTTGCAGCTACAATCTGATTCTCCAAGTAGCTCCTCGTCCTCGCCGGGGCAGGCGGAGGGGGCGAATCGGACGTTACAACCGCAGCAGCCGGAGGTGAGGCGGATACCTCCGGACTCATCTTCCCAGCTCCCATGCTAGTCGCCGCGTTTTCGAGGCGATCTGCCTTTCTGACCTCCCGCTGCACTTTCAGGAGGCTCGTCACGTGCGCCTGCTGCGACACTCTGCTTTTCGTCCGATCGTGACTTCCGTGCGTGGGCGAGAGCTGCGAGTGCCTTCCGACTGCCGGATGCGTCTTCTCCATGAAGTGCTGTCCTTCTCGCGACAGCAGCTTCATCCCCGCACCC
>RXOD01004328.1:0-24021 GCA_005223375.1 Amoebophrya sp. AT5.2
GCACCGGGAGCGAGTGACGTCCGGTTTTTAAAAGATGTTTGAAAAGATGCATTGTTTTGACCTGTAATACATGCGCATGCCCCGGTTCGGGCAGCTCGTGATCGCCGTCATCAGTGTGGTTTGTCAAAAGGTGCGCGAGCAGCAGCCCTTCGCCGGGGATGCTGCATTCGGGGCGGCAAGAACATCAACCGCAGCTGCCGCTGGGGCAGACTCGCCGCCTTCTTCATCGTCGAGCACCAGTTCTGCAGGCGCGGCAAAGAAGGGAGGCTGTCCGAGCCACCTGCTCAAGGGAGATTCCCGCTACTTTACAGAGGTGATCGGCGGGCTCGGCCTCGGCAGCGGAAATGCCGCGAGAAGTGGCCCGCCGGCGGAACCTCGTGCAGAAGATGTTGAAGATGTTGACCAAAAAACTCTTGAGGCCTACCCCGCGACGAGTATGAACTCTTCGACCCCTGCGCTCGAGCACGTTCGGCAGACCGGCACGGACCTCTGTCTCCTCCGCGTGTTGGAGGGACTACTCTTCACGCTGGAGAACGACGGCATGCTGATTTCAAACCTGACGCAGAGGCTGTTCCGCCTGAACCTTATCCCGCAGTTCGCGGCCAGGCGCTGCCAAACCATTAAGGGTTGAAAAAAGTCAGGTTTAGGTCCAGTGATAGGTTTTCTGACCGGGTCTGACAGCCCCGCCCCCTTCTTGTTCAGCCGAGAGTAGTGGTCTAGGATCGGCAATAGAAGATGGCTCTCCTCTGGCCGATACGTTTCTTTTAGTATGCCTCCGTCGGACCAGCAGAAGGCTGCGGTGCCCGATGCTGTTGGTGGTTTTTCAATCGATGCCGAGGGCCCACCAGTCAGTCGGCACTGTTGGGCCCTTCTGAGCCGGGTGCTGCTGGGTGCTGAGCATGAAGACTTCTGATCGAAGGATGACACTGACAGAGGGGATCCGATACGACGAAACCTAAAGCACGACCTGGATTTTTTCAACCTCTAAAACCATGCTAAATGTGTTCCGGACAAAGATCCCGATTTTCTACTCCCAGTTCTACGTCTACGATGAGGAGAACTTTGACGCCACGGTGTTGGGAAAACGCGTGGAGGAAATCGCGTACGCGCGGCACTTCCTGGATGACCCGGCGGTGCCAGCGGAAGGTGTTGTAGGTGGCGCGGGGGGCATGAACATCGAGGACCGCGGCCGCGGGGCCGGTGGACATGGACTCGATCTGGAAGAAAGAAAAGTGAGCGACCAGACAGGAGTCGAGGACGAGGAGGGCGCGGGGACATCCGCGAGAGATGAGTCACTCAAGCAGCTGGAACATCAGAAGATCCAAAGCTCTTTGCTGTCTCCGCCAGGCTCAGGGGCACAGGCTCAGGCTGCAGGAACAAGGACTGCAACTGCAAGTGCAACCGTAGTTCCCGATACTTGCCCCCACGAACTCTCCCCCACGAGCACGACCCGGCGCCGCTACAAGTCCAACAAAACACGCTTCGAGAAGTACGGCTGCGAGAAGATTCTCGAGTACCTGCGCCCCACCGCCAAGTCCGTTCGGCTCCAGACCGAAATCTTGAACAGGCTCCGCGCCTGGCTCCTCGATTCCGAGGAGTTCCAATCAACGCTGGAGGGAATCGTGCGAGAATTCGGCGGGAGTGCGGGGAGTGGCAGGGACGTCAGCATCGAACTGTACGGGAGTTCTGTCAACGGATTTTGCACTCGGGACAGTGATATCGACGTGACGATCCTGCATCCCGCTCTGGCGCGGGTTGATCCCAGCTACGCGAGGGACAAGTGCATCCAACTCGCGAAAACAGTAAAAGCGATGCTGATCAAGAATCTTGTCAGGATCGCGAACGAAGGGGAAGCTGCGGAGAGAAAGAAAGCAAGTTGCGCTGCTGACGAGGATGAAACAAGAAAGCCAGCACCAGCGGCCGCGTTTACGAAGCTACCGCCCTGGGTGAATGCGCCGCAGGTGATTCACGCGCGCATTCCCCTGGTGAAAATGAAGGACATGCACATCAAGGATTTTGGCATCCACGAGACCGAAGACGCGGATTTGATGCAGGAAGAGGCGCAAGCGCCTTTGCGGTACAACATCGATATTTCCTTTAACAACGTCCTCGGGTACGAGAATTCGAAGCTCTTGCGCGCCTACTCCACGTGCAAGACTTGCCAGGACCTCGGCATGCTGGTGAAGGCTTGGGCAAAGCGCCGCGGCCTGATCGACGCGCAGAACGGGTTGCTATCGTCCTACGCCTACATGCTGCTGGTGATCTTCTTCCTGCAGCGAAAAGGAATCCTGCCGAACCTTCAGAAGCAGGTGCCGCCGGAGGCGCACGTACGTGAGAACTTTCTGTACGGCTGTCACGATGTCACCTTCGACCGCACCTGGCTGCACGAGGACTACAGAAAAAACCAAAGAAATCAAAAATCAATTGCGGAGGTTGCGTTGGATGAAGAAAAGAACACGAGTAAGAAGCAGACAGGTGGCAAGTCGGAAGACGGAGCTGAGCCAGCTGAAGAAGAGGAACAAGAGAAGGCTGCTGCTAAAGCAGAAGACGAGGACGACCACGACAAAGGCACTGGCGCTGCTTCTGCTCTGGCAGAAGCATCGTCTGCCGCCGCCCCCCGGCCCGACGGTGAGCAAAATACATTCTGCGACTCCAAAACTTCTGCTGCAAAAGAGCAACAAGTCCGCATCTACATGCTGCTGACCGAGTTCTTCCATTTTTTTGCGCACCAGTTCAATTTCCACCGGGACGTCGTCTCCGTACGCCTCGGTCAGGGGCTGCCGAAGTTGAAATACCTCCACTACTTTCGGGCGGAAACTGCCGCCGCGCAGCAGACGGGCAAACGCCAGCTCTGGTCATGTCCGCTGATCTTCTGCAACTACCCTGGTGGAACGATAAACTACCATCAAAGCCAAAGCGACACCAAGTTTGGTTTCGCTCCCCGCCATGTGAACATCCTGATCGAGGACCCGTTTGAGAAAGGCCAGATCAAGTGCCCCACGTATTTAGGGCAGGAACGGCTCTGCTACGAGTTCTATGGTGTTGGGGCCAGCAGTTGGTAAGTTAGTAGATGGGTGGTGAGTGGAACTTGGAAGGGGGTCTTCCTCTTCGGGCCCTCCTTCCAGTACCTCGGTAGCAGGCCGCGGCCTCTCCCGCTCGGCAAGCCCGGCGCTCTGGCACCCTAGTACAGGTTGTATGGCGTATCTATACTGACATCAATGCCTCGCCACTCGAGGGACCCTCTTTTGCCCTACTTTCGGGCTCCATCTTCTATCACCACTCTAGTCGCTGGCTTTCCATGACCTCCCTGGACCCTCCGAGGGCTCATCTCCCGATGCCGTGCGAGTCTTCCACCCTGTAAACCGGGTCGCTCGGATGCCAAGCCACCGCCTCTAGTATCCACATCCTCAATTTGGCACCATGGGCACCATCTGCATCTCTGAAACTAAGCCGCCCCCTAGCACTAGCTTACCACCTTGCCCCTTCATAAGATCCAGAGGGCGTACGCGTTACTGTCTGAAACGGTTTGCACGAAGCCAACCCTGCCGTGCGTCCGAAAAGCAGAAGAAAAGGTAATGAAGCAAATGCGGAAAAGCAGCGGCACTTCATCTTCTAGTTCTTTGGGGATTGGCATATTACCGAAGAAAGGCGGGAAGGAGCAGGCCGCTGGGACGAGCGAAGAATGTGCTGAAGGTGAAGTAGACGACAGGGGCGATGTTGAAATGGCGATATGCTCTGACGAAGAGGCGTCCGTCGAACGGAGCCAAAAAAATGCAGCGCCTGGAAATCCTCACGACATCGAAAAGGAAGATGCAACGGACTACCTTGTCGACCCGTTGCTGCTGCTTTTCGACGCGTCGAGCTACAAGGAGTGCGCCACCACCTCCGCAGGAACAGGCATCCAGGACGCAGCGGCACCGGCAGCAGTAGCGGCTTGTCCTGCTGGCGCGAGTGGGCCGTTTGCGGAGCTGCAAGGTGGGCTTGGCGACAGGATAAAGACGCCATCGGCTGTAGTTCAGCGGACTACAAAAACGCCGGCAAAGGGAAACCTCAAGAGGAGCCCAACCAGCACCCCAGGAGGGCTGAAGGTCTTGCAGCAGGGTGCGGCGGGGACTTCATCTGGGGAAGTACCTGCTTCGGGTTCGTACCCTCCCGGCATAAAAAGAAACACGGATGTTGGCGGAGCGGAAGCTGCAGGAGCAGGTACAACACAAGCAGAAGCCGTAGTAGAGGGCCAGCCACAGGACGAGAGCGACGCACTTCCAGTTCCTGACGCGAACAAGAACGAAGTAGCTAGCACATTGGCAGCGGAGGAAGATGACGACAATTATGAAGCGGCTCCGGTTCTTGCGTCCGATGATGACGATGAGGATGATGATGGCAGTAGCGTCAATTTCGTTGAGGAGGACAGCGGACCGGTACCAGCTGTGTCCTTAGTCTGCTCGAGCGGGGCCCTTTCCGCCCTTTCGCCACACGAAGGACTTGCGTCGCTAGTCTCCTCGCACTCACTTGCGGCGCAACATGTTCTTGACCACACGGTCGTGGGAGGTGGCGGAGCAGAGGCGGACGATGGAGATGGCCACGCAGCCGATACTAGTCTCAACGTGTCGGCATCATTCGTCATGACTCCGTTGGCCGCGATTCCACACGACACAACGAACTTTCAGCTGGATGCCGTCGATGACGAACAACTACTACCTTGTCAAGTAGAAGGGCAAACAAGCATCGGCCGGATGGCGTCGCAAGGCCAACAAGGTGAGATGATGTACGACGACATGCAACTCGACGCCCAGTATCTCGATGTTCAGCATCACCTTCAGGCGGGTGAGGGTGATGTTGAAGCACTTCGTCAGGGTCCATCCTCAGCACCAGCAGCGGTTCAACTTCAACCAGAACACTACAGCCACGACTACGCATTACGAGTGGACGGAGACCAACAGCGAGTTGCGGGACCACACCACCACCCCACACACCACGAGGACGGGAGCGTGTTTCTTGGAGGAAACCAGGAAGAGTCAAGGTACTGCGAAGACGAAGTGCAGAAGTTGTACTTGTTCGCGGACGAGGTGGTGCGAAACGGGGAGGAGGAAGAGCAGCAGCGAGGAGCTTCTGTGGATCCACGACCACTACAAACCGTTTTTCCAGTGCCGGACTGTCCGGCGGCGCCACCCTCGGACGAGTATCCGGATATGGAGTACCCGCCAGATGATTTTCTAGATGCGGGGAACGGGGCGCCCGGAGGGCGCGCGTCCAAAACATCGAGTGGGAGTTTCGGTTTCGCGTCCTCTAGCAACGGAGGTCTTCAAGCACTCATCGACGGAGCGCTGAGCCCCCCAGAACCAGAAGACAGCGTCAGTGAGCGAGAAGACGCAGCGCGACGGGAACAGGAGAACCTTCACGCGACCGAGAAGCAAGGGCCAGCGCCCCAAGCCCAGTCCGGACTGAACAAAAAACAAAAAATTTTGAAAAAAAATTCGCAACTAACCGCAGATGAATGCGGAGAGGCAAACAAAAAGAAAAAGTATGTTCCGCCGAACAAGCGTGGGGGAACAAGAGGAACCGAGGACGCCGGTTGGTCTCCGGGTTTGCCGGACGCTCCAGACAGCATCATGCTGTCATCTACAACATCTTCAAACTCAATTGGCTGCCGCCGCTCTGGGAACCACGCACTCTCACAAGGCTCCACAATTCCGTCGTTTCTGCAGAGTAGAGGACCGGCCGACCAGGGGAGCAGCCGCAGCGCCACCAGCGCCACTTCGTCGTCGGGAGCAGGGCGTAAGGACAAGCTGCCGGCTTTTCTGCGGGGTACCCCAGGGCCGAAAATCTTGGAAGCACTAGCAGGCTCAAGTACGAGGAGAACTAAAAAAGCTAATAAACGAAAAAGCGGCTTGCGTGCTGACAGGTGGGCGCGAGATGAAGATCAAGATGACGATGAAAAGGAAAACAAACACAAACATACTGAAAACGAAGCAGCGAATCCGAACGCGAGTGACGACCGTGAAGAGCGGCCCACGACCGTTGATCATGCCGGCTCTCTACCCGGGCACGTCGGTTCCGGACCGGCAGACGGGCAGCGGCAGGCAGACGAAAATCCGAAGAGCAAGCGCGCATGCGACAGCATCATCACAAACACTCATACTCCTCAAGTGCAGTAGCAGTGCTGGCGGTGGCTCGTCTTCTGGTTCTAGTGCGAAGAGTGACGAGTCGCAGTCTTCCGGGCGAAGGCTATCGCGATAGCGACTGGCTTTTTCCTAGAAGAAGGAACGCAGGAGCTCGAGGTCGAGCACCAAAAGAACATTTAGAAAAATAAAAATATTATCAATCATTTTGGTACATGAAATGACAAATGAATCAAGATGCAGAAAATGCGCTACTTCTCCCACGTCAGTGTTATTGTCTCTCGATCGTCCTGCTCGTGGTTCGCCGGCTCTGTCCACCAAGGAGGACGCGGACGCGCTGCCTCTCCAAAAAACGGAAACGCCGACTCGAGCTTCCATCGACGGGCACCTGTCGGCGCTTCTGGTACCATTCTCCCCATGTGAACGACGTAGAGGGCTCAGCTAGCTGTCAAAGCCTTCGCTTGCGCAGAATGAAAGAGAAAGAAAAAGGTGGCTCTCGTTGTTGTCTCTGCGGTTCAATCCTCGTTCTGATCATTCGTGAAGTTGAAGAAGGACGAGAAGTTGAAACGAGAGAGAGAGCCGGCGAGTCGGTGGCTGATGTATCAGTGGTCGAAATTGCAGCAATGCGTCGTCATCCTAATCGTGCGTGATGTGTTGCAAATCGTGTAAGTCTTACTTTACTTGACCAGTTAAAAAAGTCAGCTTGCTGCGACATCGGTGACTCGTGATGAGGTAAAGAGGTACTGTACTCAAGCCAAACGACGTGGACGTACGTCGAGGTAAGACAAAGCCAGAAGAATAAGCGCGACTGCTCGTCGTTCGGTTCTTCGTTTCGTTTCTGCGTCCTAGCTACCCATGACGTGTGCGGAAGTTAGCTTATTCATTGTGACAGACTGATACTGATTGTCGTCGCCGTATATCTATCCATAATTTTTTGCGCGACCTTGTTGCGTAGATGGTTCTGGTGCCGATGGGGCGGGGAGAAGTGCCTAGTCGCAGTTCTATTTTCTTCTTTTTTCATCCAGGGACACAAATCTGGCCCCCTCATTCACTCTTACTTTACCCAACCAACGCAAACATTAATATAGCATTGATGAATGGTAGTCATAGTCAAGTCAATTTCCAGTTCCCCTCTAGCTTTGTCGCAAGCAGCATAATACTGAGTCCGACGCCGCGACCATTCTGTTACCTTCCCAGGCGAGTAGATATCGGTCGTAGCGGCCCGATTCACGGTTACCGAAGAGAAGGCCAAACGAAAGAGCATAAACTTAACGCAGCTCGTCAGTACAAACTACATCTAGTACAACTCCAACTAGTACAGTTGAATTTGTTGCTTGCTCGATAGCCTCGAGTGACAGAAAAACCAATACTAAACACTTCTTTCTCGCAGCATTTATACCCGTAGTAGCTGCATTTTCATCTTTTATCATCGGTGGGAAGACGAGGAGCAGCGATGAATCGTGGCCTGATTCCCCGTGTGGCCACGAGCGGCGACGCAATCGCAGCGTCACCAACCAGCTCTGGCTATCCTACCCTCTTGCAGCCCATCTCCGCGCAGCAGGGTCAAGGCAGCTTTCAGAAAGGGGGCAGCAGCTCGTCGTCCTCTTCCTCGACATCTTCATCCAAGCCTCGCGTTCTGGATGTGCAGCTCCTTCCCGGATCCTCCCGGCAGCCTTCCTCCTCACCGGAGCGCTTCGAGGTGATCTGCGAAGAGGCGCACAATGAAGCCCCTACCTTCTCCTCAGAAGACGAAATGCCTTCGGCCTGCGCGGACGACAACTGCGGCTGCTCGTTTACTTCCGTTTCAACGTCGGTGAACAAGCAGAAGCGCATCGATGTGTTCAAGCTTCTGCCGAACCAGTTCCAGAACAAGAAGCGGCAGGTGCGGCTGTCCGACACCAGTTTCTTCAACGAGTCCGCGCGGATGATTCGCGGCCGGAAGAAGGGCGACAACAAGTTCGCGCCGGCCGTGATCACTCCAAAGTCACCCAAAGAACGCATCGGCGCGAGGGCGATCCTCGCCATCGCGAAGTTGGAATTGGACCCGGCGAGCGGTCGGGCCGTGCCGAAAACGCTGCTGACGGATGAGGAGGAGTCGGTGTTTCTAGGGACGAGCAGCGGCGTCTGGGGTGCTAGGTCGGGGATGACGTCCAGAGCCGGGACGGCGGGCCAGCACGGGGGAACTAGTACAGCGGTTGATGTTGACCAGGACGGCAGGACGAGGCTGGCCCCGATCCCGGGCGGTGGAGAGATTGTGCCGTACACCGACATCCGTCGGAACAAAGTGATCCACTTCGTCGACGACGGTATCCCACCGCCGAGCATGATGGACGACGTACTCGAAGCGTGCAAGGAAAAAGCGCAAGCGAAGAAGGCGGGGGATGTTAAAAAAATTGCGAGCGACGACGAGCTGTCTTCCGACGGCGACGACGGAAACCAGCTTGCGCCGAGCTCGATGAAGAAGAAAAATAAGAAGGAGGCGGAAAATAAAGGCCCCTCGCTGGCGGCGAGCAGAGCCAGTAGCAGAAATGAAGCTTCTTCGGAAACAGCACGACGGCCGGGCAGCTCTCCTACGGGCGCAGCACTGATCAAAAAGTTGAAGCAAACGAACCTACGCTCAAGCGCGGACGCGGGCGCAGCTGCTGCTCTTGGCCCTGGTGCAGCGAGTCTGCAAACGACCATGAGTACGACGTTTTCCCCGAATCGCAGCATGATGACTACCTTTAACGCGACGAACGCAAGAAGTTCATCTGCTGCTCCACCTAGTGGCCCACCGACACTTCAAGGCGGTGCGCTCGAGAACGAGACCTTCGACGATTTCGACGCCGAGGTGGCTGATTACGACTCCGACTACTACGACGAAACGCAGGACGGCGCGTCGTCCTTAGACGCCTACTCGCCGCACGAACGGGTGAAGTTTTTGCAGTCCAGCACGGACGAGGAGCTGATGGAGAAGGGAATCTACCGGTTCCGCAAAGTGACCGCTGTCTCGGACCGCGCCACGGAGCTGCGGTCGCAGGCGCAAGTGGAAAACGACGAAAAAAACAGGGAACAGAAGGGCCGGCAGCAGCTGCTGGCGACCATCCGGGAGGAAGAACACGGGCGGAGCGTGTTCGACACGTACATGGACGACACGGACGCGTCCAGCGAGGACGACGAGCGGAAGAAGCCGAAGGTGAGCAAGTTCGAGGCGCGCGCCACCGGCGAGAAGCAGAAGATCCGGATCCAGGAAATGGAAAAAAGGACAGCCGCGGGGGTGCGCTCGGGGCCGTACCAGCTGCCGCTGGACAGCTCGCCGCTGTCGCGGTTTGGGAATTTAGCGACGCCGGGGGACTATTTAGTTTTGGAGGACGTTCCAGGAATAGGAAAATGGTGGTTCACGCCGACGACGGATGACTTTGTGACCCCCTCCACCCTGATCACGAACGCAGCGCTCTTCCCATTAAACGACCCGCAGTTCCAAAGACCGCCGCCGGGAACTAGTAATATTATTTGCTTTCGTGGTTTAGGTTTTTTTTTTTGTCCACAGTGAATCAACTCAATATCAAAGAACTACTAACACGGCTCGCCCGTGGCGCAGAACTGATGAAGAATTTCATGATTCATCTCGTGCTCGTCGGGTCCCCGACATTCCAAATCATCGCTCTGCACAGGAATCGAGGACCCGGTTGAAGAGAACGAATTCGAGATGGGCCACGACGGCTATGAAGAGGTGATTCTGATTGACGTCCCCGAACCGGAGGAGATGAATCTGGTTGTTCCCCGCGCGGTTCGCGACCCGAACAATTTCCCGGAAGAGGTTTCCGGGATGCACTCCCCGCGGCGTCAGATTCAGCACGCGCGGATGGTTGAGGACAGGAGAAGACTGGAGTTCAGCTTGAAGCAGTCGATCGTGATGCGGAAAGGCCAGGTCGACGCGATCTCGAAGCTGTTCGCGAAAGACGATCAGAAAGCGACCAGGGCGTGCGGACCCTTCTGCTACCCAAGGTACTTATCTACCTCTGGCTTTTTGCTGAATTGATTGTTTCTGTGATAAACGCTTTAGAGAGAGTACAGTTGAACCCTATCCCGAACCCACCAACACCAACAGCAACAGTTACATTTACAAAGCAACCCCATACTAGTCGCGCCCGCGTCGAACATCATCGGCTATAATCGGCTCATAGCGGTTCCGTGCTCGTCTACAAAATGTGAAAGCTGCAAACCCCGCCCAGCTGCATGATGTTCTTCAACCACCAGGTACACCGAGTATCGTCCGAACAACAAGCAGGGTCTCCCCGTGATCGAGATGATGCCGGTGTTTGAGGACCGGCGGAACCGTTTCTACCACGTACGGCGCGTGGTGCGTCCGGCGAGAATCAACATGATCCGGTCGACCCAGCAGAAGGAGATCGACCGGGTCCTCCTCGAGCAAAGGAAGGCGGCCGACTTGGAGAAGAAGAAGTCGTTGTTCGGGAAGAAGAATCTGCTGAAGAACGTGCTGAAGAAGGAGGGCGGGCTGATGGACCAGATCCGCAGCTCGATTCTGGTGGTCGACCACAAGGAGGTGCACCACAAGCCGCCCTACCACCTGCTGTACTCGCTGAAAAAACACGCAGAATCCTGGAAGAGGTTCGGGCTGGACTGGTGCTACGGAATCCTAAACGACCTGGTGTCGGACAAGGCTCTGGGCAACTTCCTCTGGGACGTTAACTGGCAGGCCAGCGACCAGTCGGCGCGGGTCTTCAAAATGACCGTCGGCGGAGAAGCGAAGCGGCTGGCGGAAAACAAGGAGCTGCTGCTGAGTATTTTATAATATACCCTTGTTTGATGTTAAATTTTGGATGAGTTTGTCCCCTCTGGATATGGATATCTATGGATGTGATGTGGATCCATTCATCCTCCATCGTGTCTGCCGTAGGGTTACTCCCACGCCGCGCCCATCATCGATGGAAGTGTTCAACATAATGACGTCCTGTCTAAACTGCGAGTGCGACTACCTGGAATACTAAGAGTAGGAGCACCCAAGAGCATGATGTTTCGGTCTGCTACAACTTAGAGCATGATGCTAGTGCAACCCTCACCCAGTATGAAGAAGACCAAGTTCAAGAACAAGATTGATCAGGACCGTAGATAACAACTCCGCGCACGACAACGGCATGAATCGCAAAAATGAAACCCACACCCCAACATCTGGGATATGATCTGTATTCCTCTCCACATACATTCATAGCAACGAACAACTACAACAGACATGTTTACCACGGTTCCCGAGGGTGTGATCCGCGAGGTGATTAAGAAGAAGCGCGAGATGCTCGGGAAGGAGACGAACGTAGAGAACGAGCTGCTGCAGGCGGACGTGGAGCGGCTCCGCCAGGACATGCTCGCGCGGCAGGGCGTGGATCCGCGGAAGGCGACGGAGTCGAAGATCATGGAAAACCACCGGCACCACGAGACCGAGCTGCGCGACATGCCCCTGCGGCACACCAACAAGTTCATCTGCGCGGTCCGGGACATCTCGCAGGCCTTCGAGATCCGCGACGCCTACAAGCCGTGGGTGGCGAAGCGCAACGCGGACCTGAGCCGGCTATACTGCGTCGGGTGCAAGCGAATCATTTTGAAATTGGGGGAGCGGCAGCTCTTCTTCTACTGCCAGAAGTGCGAGGAGCGGCACGAAAAGCCGTACTGCCTGTGCACGAACTGCAACGACGCCTTCAGGATGTCGTTGATGGCGTACAAACTGCTCGAAGACACGGTGGAGGCAGAGAAAGAAAGAATGGCGCAAGACCTACTGGCGACGGCGGCAGAAAACGACGAAGAAAACGACCCGGACGCGAAAATGAAAAAAGCCACGGCAGCGCTCTTCGGGTAGAATGAACAAGTAAAGTGAGTTCTACTCCAGACGACTAAATGCAAGCGAAAGTAGTGGTCCAAGTGGAGAAATGAGTGGCTCGAACAAGTGGCTCGATGTTGAAGACGAAAAGAAAGTAAATCCAATTCGCACGATGCCCATGCCTTATCTGGAATTTTTCAGACACACCTCTTCGGTCACAGGGCACGTGCAGTCAGTGATTAAATTAAGTAAAACGTTGTCAACGCCTTAAAATATCGCAAGTACGGGAACGGGCATAACGTCCACCAGCACGTGGGGCAGCTCCTGTGGTGGTGTTCAACTTCAATGTTTTTCTTGCGTTGATGGAGAGAGGTGGTCAGCTGCACCGTACATCGAGTTTGCCAGAGCCAGACTCTGCTCATGATCACCGACATCGTTGCACTTGCCACGTCACGTCAGACGCGACACGTTTAGTAGAGGACGACACGAGGAGCAGCTATAAGCAGCGAGAGAAAGAGAAACGTAAATCGGATCATCCGGAAGCGCTCTCGCTACTTCGTTCTTGTTTTTCTTTTCAAAAGTTTTGTCAGTCGCTCCAATTTGCGCCGCGTCCCCGGGGTTTAATCTTCTCGTTTGCTATCCTCATCTTCATCTTCTGGTTCTCTTCTGTGTTTGATTCTGCTTCTTCCGGTGGCTGCCGACGGTTCGGAAGCGGGCAACATGCGGTCGCCATTGTCGTTCTTCGGGTCTTCTGCTTCGCCGAAAACTGATGGTCGGCGTCCTGTTCCTGTAGGACTGCCTGGTTCTTCTTTCGAAGGAGGGTCCTCGCGGCGATCGGGAGCGGTCCGTTACCGCAAGATCGCCCCGATCGGGAGCGGTGGCTTCTCCACGGTGTGGCAATGCGAAGATCTGCAGGGGAAAGGTGGAGGAGGTGCAGCAGGTGGAGGAACGTTGAATTTAGTCGCAGTGAAGGAGGTGGACAGGATCACGGCGACCATGTCGGAAGTGAGCATCGCAAGTCTGTGGACAGAGCGACGGGTTTTGAAGAAGCTGAGTGCTTTGGCGGTGTCTCCTGGGGGAAATGGCGGCGAACTACAATCTCACCAGCAGCAGGAGGAGCTGCAGCACCGACCTCGTCAGGATTCCGATATGTTGCATTTGAATGAGAACGACAAGAACGACGTCGACGAGGATGTATTTTTAAACGAAAACGCCAAGGAGATGACGTCGTATCTGTATCAGAAGAAGAACGCCAGCCCTACTAGGAACACCAGCCCTACTCTGCTTCAAGACCAGCATTATTCTGGTCCATCTCCCTCCCTTGCTCGTTCTGACTCGTCGCGTCCGTTCGTCCAGCTCCTGGAGACGTTCGCGACTCCGACGAGCGTCAACTTCGTCTTGGAGGTGGTGGATGGGGGGACGCTCTGGGACCACATCCGCCACTGCATGCAAAAGCGGCGAGAGTTAGGCGAGGAGAATCCGCACTGGTGCCGCAGCCACGCTGATACGGAGGTGCAGCGGGGGATCGGAAAGAACACAACGGTCACCGGGCGGGAACAAGGTATAAATGTATGGGCAGAATCAGAAAGAAAGTGTACTATATGCATGTGTACTCGGGTACATGAATAAAACAAAAATATCGGAAATAAAACCATGTAGCACTCACGCAGACCGCACATGATCAACAATTGCTCGTCCTCATCCTCTGCGCAGAAGTTAGTAGCAGGTACTACAGGTCCTTCCTGCGACCTTTCCTGGGAGTTCACGCTCGAGAAAGCCGACTACTGCTGCTCTCAGCTCGCGAGTGCGCTCGCCCACCTGCACCGGCACCACATCGTTTGGCGCGACGTCAAACTCACCAACGTGATGGTACGGCGCGGCGACCCGTCGAGCCTTGGAGGCCGCGAGGACACGCTCGTGCTGATCGATTTCGGTTTTGCAACGGACGACGACCCCTTCCGGTGTACGAAAATCGCCGGCACCATGCGCACCATGGCGCCCGAAGTTGTGTTTCTGAGCTCCACGGTGGACAAGGAACACTACGACGGGTTTCGGGCGGATGTCTGGAGCTTCGGCTGCTGCGTGCACGAAATTTACTCCGTGGGACTCCCCTTGCTCGAAGGCTACATGGAGGATCTCGAGATCGACAACTACAACTACCTGCGCTCGCTCGAGAAAGCGAAGAAGAACGTGGAGGAGCAGGCGCAAGCGAGCTGCGAAAATAAGGGGCCGTCTGCGTCTTTGTCTACAACTTCATACGCAGCCTTCTGGAAGTTTCTCGCGGCAGTGCTGCGGGAAAATCCGGATGAGCGACCCGCGTCGATGGTCGAAGTGTTGAGCGGAAACGGTGGTATTCACATCCTTCCGCTAACAACTGCCCGCGAGAAGCAAGTAGACGATAACATCATCAGCTTCACCCGTGACGTCGGCGGCATAAAGGACGATCAGCCGCTGCGGAGAGAGCGCTTTCGCCATCGTCCGCTCGGCGGCATCGACAGCGACGACACACCCGGGAGAGTACGGGACCCGTTTGATGGCTGGTAAAAGCAGGAAAAGCATGAATAAGTTGAAGGTAAATCAATGAAATTGAAAGTTCGAAGCCCCTGAAGCAATTCCCCAGCGACATAGCGACATGATGAAAGTAAAAAAATATCAATATGTTTGTAAGTAGTACTAAGCATAACTAGGACTAAGTAGTAGCTAACTTAACTGTGGAAACTTTTTTTGGATTTGGATGGAAGAGCTAGGTGGAGATGAACGAGAACTTCGCCGTGCTTGAACCAGCACCCGTAGTAGAGCGCGGTCGTCGCTCTACTCCTCGCCTGCTACGCTTCAATAGCGAACCATACAAAATATGTCCTAATAGATAAACGATTTATTCATATCCATCGAATCATGGCTTCACGTGTGAGAATCTGTTTTTTGCCTCATCCATGACCGCTGCCGCAGAAACGTGGACCTACTCCTCGTGCTCCTGCTCGTGCTGATAAACTATATTTTGATTTTTGATTTCACGAAAGTAGAACTCGACGACGACGCCTCCCTTTGGCAAATTGCTATGAATCAATCTGATGTTGGTGGTCATGAGTTTTCTTTTTCAATTTTATTTTAAATTTTAGTTTAAACGTCGAATGATTCAAACGAAGGGATCCACTTCCTCACGACCGCGATCGTGGTGCCCTATTTTCACAACTACATCACCATCAGGCGGCCGCGCATCACCTGATTTTAAGCCGCAACTTGAAGGTGAGCCTCGTGTTGAAAATCGCTTCTAGCTGTAGAGGAGCACGAACAGCAGCAGCTGCAATATCACCGCGGCCGATGTACCAAATTTAAAAAACTAAAAAAAATACAGCACACGATACAGGCTCTGATTCTGAATCGCAAAGACGAGTCTGCCAAAAAAAATCGCGTGACCCTGCTGGGGCCGCACATACACGACTTACAGCTTCAGAAATAAAATCAGCGATCACTATCACGTCTTCATCTACGTTGTTCCTCGGAATCAAAAAAGTTGGCTCCAAAGCAAATGACGAACAACAACAAAAGATTCCCACCACCTGCTATGCCAGGATTCTGTGTTCTTTCACGGTCGTGAGACACCAGATCCGGCCGTAGGTAACGAGCAGCTCGCTGTGATACTTAAGATAAAGATGTGAAAGGATCGAAAGGGAAAGATCAATCGACGTTCTTTCATCTTCGCGGTGCGTGTTGTTCGTGATCGATCCTACCGCCACGCTACTAGCGCGGCCAGTCCGCAACCGCATTTGATTTTCATGCAAGCAAGAAGTAGGGATTGAATTACGCAGGTTGAGAGGAGACTTTCACGATCTACTTCATTCTACTACCTGGAACTGGATCTCCGCGACTACCACACCAGCTACTGTTTCAAAAATTTGAGCAACAGCGCGCAAAACTCTAGGAAGGGGGTGCCGGATATCTGCGTGGAAAGTTTTATACTTCTGTAGTACATCACTGAAGCTGTGAGGCGGCTGCGATCTGCTGGCTCGTCCGGTCCGCGTCAGTAGAGCCTTCCCCTCCCTCCTGTTAAAAACACGCATATATCTGATCGATCTCATTCTGCTAAAGCTAGTTCTCAGCTCCCTAGGAAGTTTCCGAGCTGCTCCATATGTTAGTTTACGAACTTCTTTCTTTCTAGATCGTCGACCCAGAGGACACAGCCACCGACGGAGGTGCAGCATCACCTTCGGCGAAGACCTCGGCAGAAGAGGGCCCCACAGGCCGGCAACTACCCGGCAAGATGCTGAACCCCCAAGCGGAGAGCCAGACGTTGTACGTCAACAATCTGGACGACCGGAAAAACCCCGAAGTCCTCAAGAAAGCCCTGAAGGAGGTCTGCGGCGCCTACGGCGAGCTACACGACATCGTCTGCATGAAGTCCATGAAAAGAAGAGGGCAAGCATGGGTGGTACCTACTGTCGAAAAAAACTTTTACTTTTACTCATTTCTGGTGCCGTGGTTCTTTAAAACTTCATGCTCGTGCTTGTTCATTCGGATCATACTGTGGGGGTCCTCCGGCTGCGCGTACACACAACCACGTCAAACCAAAGGTGCGAACAGTGAATGCAAAGGCGCGCTGTCCTCCGGTCGTAAAAACAGACGCGGAGGCACTCGGGCTGGCGCTCCACCGACCCACCCGCCGCGCCCTTTTGGTTTACATAGATTTAGATACAGGAAATTATTAATTTATAGGATCGAATATTTATATAAATGCACATCAGCACAGCCACAACCTTCACCCTGATGGCGGCAATGTCGCAACAGGCTAAAAAACGCATACCCTTCGCCTGTACGTTGGGCGCAGCCGATTGGTTTTGCTATGCTTCGCTATACCTCACTAGTGTGCGAGCTTCAGCTTCTCCATCTCCTCTCCATGTAAAAAATTGTCAGGTGTACAAGTCGATAGAATCGGCGCGGGACGCGAAGGAGTCTCTGCAGAACTTTCCACTGTTTAACAAGCCGATGAGAATCGCCTTCGCAAAAACAAAATCGGACGTCATCGCCAAGGAGGACGGCACCTTTGTGCCAAGACCGAAGAACAACCTCAAACAAGACCCCACGAAAAGGGACGCGCAGAAAAGAAAGGTAGAGCAGCCTATGTTTGAGGTTCCTGCAGTGGTTTTCCGCTAGAAATATGGATGATTATGATTTTGATTCTAAAAAATGTGTGCAGCTTTATATATAATTAATCGATCCTACCTGCTGAAGATTCGATTGATGTTGACTTTCGTGAGATTATGGTGAAGCAAGTCTAGCTTTGCAGCAGTGATGTGTTGTGGAGTTCATCTGCACAGCAATCAATCTTCATCAGCGCTGCACGTAAAAATATACGATGATTTGAATAAATGAATCCACACCAGGAGGAGGCCGAGCGGCAGGCGCGGGAGGCAGCGGCAGCAGGCAGCGGCGTGGTGCCGGGGCAATTGGGATCCACGCTGCAGTTTTTTAATCAGCCACAGCAGAGCGCTGCCAGCAATTTCTTCAACATGCAGGCCCCGCAAATGCCCATGCAGCAAGCCCAGCTGGGGTCGATGGTATTAATTAACAGCTTGAAAAAATAAATAGTACTCATCTATCATGGACTAAATGTAACAAAAATGTGATATGGATATCGGCGACATCAGTTGTAGGTGTGTATCGGTGCAGGCAGGACAGAAGCTGCCGCGTTCCTTTATTTTTAGTACCTCAATTTGATACAAGTAAAACGTGGAAGTAAGAGCATCCTGCACCGCACGAAAATTCCATCCAGACCCCAAGTATTCTCCAGAAGAGCCTCTAGAAGAAGACTCACTTACTCGCTTCGACCCATCGTTAATACAGTATCCCAACGAAACGCTGTTCGCGATCAACCTCCCGCGCGAAGCGAACGAGCAGATGTTGCGGATGCTGTTTGGCCAGTACCAGGGCTTCAAGGAGGTGCGACACATCGAGTCCCGACAGTGCGCCTTCATCGAGTACATCTCGGAACCCTACGCGTCGGCAGCGCTCAGGGCGCTTTCCACTTTCGAGATTAAGCCCGGGCAAAAGCTGACCCTCGTCTACATGAGGAAATGAGGATGAGGAGGCGAGTATGACCAGCTGCCCCCTGAGAAGATGCGCAGGGTTTGTGGAGCCGCAACGTGAGAAGTACAAAGAAAGTTATGGAGCTGCTCATTGCCATTCAAGATCGTACGGTTGAGAGGTACACGCATTGGTTTGACAAAAAATCGCAGCTGGCACAAAGACAAACTTGTGAAGCATTTTGCGTAGTACTGGTGGAGCCGCCCCTGCTATTGCAGGTCCATCGAGGTGAGTACTCTTTGTGTTTGTTCCCCGTTCGCACGCCGTTCTACTTTCTTGATCTTCGAGTGTGCAGCGCCGCTGACCACCACGATGAAAAACAAGAAAATCATTTGTATTTATAATATCTGCTACCTATATGTTATGAACGGTCCGGCTGGGAGTTCTTTGGATCTGATGCTCCTCCTCTCGATCGTGAACGTGATCTTATTAAGTACGATCGTCCAAGTCATCGACTTCGATCTGCATGCGGTTCGTGCCGCGACTGGGACTGCCCCTGGCTGCCGTCTACCATTTCTAGTTCTCCAAGACGTATACAAAAAAACGCAGGAACTCCAAGTCGACGGGCGGCAGGCAAAGCTGCAGCCCATGATCAACCGAACTTCGGCTTTTATTTGATTTCCCTTCTTTATCTTACTTTGTTGTGCGTAAAGGTAAACGGCTCCTCCTCCTACTAAACGGCTACTACACCACTGGTTCACTTGTCCCCGGAGCAGACTCAGGCATCAGACCAGCCCTCTCCTAGTACTTCTCGTTCTCGCAAACGCAATCGCAAACAAACACTAGCACTACAACAGCCACTCGCACTAACTCACTCTCACAGCCACTCGCACTAACTCACTAGTAACTCACTCAACTCTCTTTTGTTCTTCCCGTCGCTGCAAAATGATGTCCGCAGGTGTGTACTCTGCCCGCTCTGGGCCGCAGTACTCGACGGACGGCCTCAGCCTCACCAGACGCTGCTATCGTCGTGGCGGTCTTCTCGCCTCCAAAACTTTTACTTTTTTCGGGGCCATTCTTTTTGCGGCCACAACCGCGAGTACACAGAAGTACAGCTGGGTAGAGGCTGTGCGAGCTACCGGCGGAGGCAGGAGGACGGATCATGTCGATGGCGCGACCAATCGTTCTTCACCTAAGCAGGCGTCACGCCACTTCCACCAGGAAGAAGCTGAAGCTGAAGGTCCGCTCCAGGGCCTTCTGCAGCAGTTCCGTTGCTTGGCCGTGTCCGTTTCTCAGGGATGTCGACGTCCATTTCTCAGTACTCCTTCTTCGGTGCCAAGCGGGTTCTGCCTTGGGGTCGGGATTCCCACGACCTCTTTGCCTCGTCAGTCTACTCCAAGAACTTGGGCCGCTGGAGAACAAGTACAAGGTGACAACGGGGGCGCCGGGCTCGAGACCGCCGCACGGGGAGTAGATGGAGGTCTTTTGGACCCCTCGGAAACGCTGGCAGCGATCTCGTCGATGTGTTGCGGTCAGGCCACCTCCCCGCACAGCCGTCAGGGGCATGATGTTGGTTCCGTCAACAAGTTCAATGCCCTTCAGGCGTTGTTGGAAGAGAAAAAGACGCTTTGCTTGGAAAGTACAAGTACTACCACGTTTTTAGAGCTGCGCTCTTTCGCAAACCTGTCGGGGGCTTGCAGGACTATGCGGACGACTCTGCAGGACGTCTGGTGCGACTGGATTCGCACACTGGGGTGGTGGCGTCTCGTCAGATTTCTGGCGAGGGAAGAGGAGCAAGAGAAAACGGCATTGCAGCGTGTGGTTTTGCCGTGGGTGAAGGCGGGCGCGCCCCCTGGAGACAAGGCGATCGAGTGCCACATGGAACTGGAAGAAAAAAGACGTCAAGAACATGAACAACAAGAAGACGGAGAAGAAACTCCCGCTGTTGCTCACGGTGGAGACGCGGATGCAGAGATGAGCGAGATGATGGAGATGCCCGTTTCCCCGCACCCGCCTCCGAGGAAAAGTTGCGATTTCGAGCGCGGAAACATTCCGGTGTACAATTTTCAAACCAAAAGCTTCATCCACTGCGAAAAGGATGCTGCTACCAGCGGCAGCGGTGCAGGAGAGGAGCATGGCGCATCAGGGTCTGACTCTTCGTTTCGTGCTCTCGACACCACGGACACAGCAGGAGAAAGGTATGTCGAACGCGCCGCCGCGTCTAGCGTGTCGGCGGTCGGGATTTCATCTCCTGTGTCTCCTCAAACCCAAAGAGCTCATGAAGATCAAGCAGCTTGGCCAGCAGGCTCAGAAAGAACCTTAATCGACTACCTGTACGCGATCGACGGTATTGGGAAGGACCTGGTGTCCTCGCTTCAACAAACCAGGCAGGAACGCGAAGGCGACCCGACGGTCCGGCTTTTCCACGCGATGCGGCGGCAACTCGATTGTGCGCAGAAGAAAGTAGCCAACGAGAACAGGAGCCATGAAAACGAGACAAATAATGTTGCCAGCAGGTTCATTCCGACCTACACCTACCTTGCGGAGAATACGCGCCCGGTGGCGCCGTCCCCTCCATGGTCCTCGAAGTGGGAGCTAATCGAGCTGACCTGGGACACTTTTCGTGACGGCCTGGAGCTCGACCACGATGCCGATTGGTATACGCCGGCTGATGAGTATGAGGCCCTGCTCCACCGGGCGCCCACAAGTGTGAGAGCTTACTTCGCTCCTAGCGATGTCGCGCGAACGTGCGCGGACATTACGGAGCCGCGGCTCCGGTTTTTGTGTTTTCGGGCTTTGCGCGGCGGAATTAATTCCAGGCACCAACGGAGCACCAGTGCGACCCAGCAGGAGCGGCGGGCGCGAGGCCCTAGTGCGGGAACGCCGCCAGCGCCACGGGGGCAAGAAACTCCGTTTGAGGCCGCAGACATGCTGGATGCCGAAGCGGAAAACTGTAATCGCGGTGGTGCGGACCAACTGCACCAGAAGAGCGAGCACCACCAGGCTCTGCTCAAGGCGAGTGCGGCCCTACGCGAATTCGGAACTGCCGGGAACCTGCTGCAAGTGGACATTGTTCTGTTCCAGAAATCTATGGGAAAGGGTGAAAATAGCAGAAGCTTGCTGCACACTATTCGCGCGCAGATGTTCGAGTGGGGCGGGGATATGGAGGGATTCAAAGTGCCGGACGAAAGCGGAAATGGGTCGCGTAAGTACAATGAGAAACGTGCCGAGAAGGGGTGGCGCGTCCGCGGCTCGCACGTGGGGGAGGGGGGCGATGCTTTTTACGCGCCTTTGGCGCCGACCTACGACGCGAGGCTGCGGAATGTTGGCCCACACGACCTCCCGGTCGAGGTCGACACGAACTTTTTGGTGAGGCCGGTCGAGTGGTTGCGGTGGAAGATCTTGCTGGTGCGAGACGATGAGGACACACTGCGCATGCTGAAAGATAGACCACTGGTGGAGCACGAAATCGAGGATAGACTTCGCCACGCGTACGGCGAAAGGCAAAGTAGGCGTAGAAGTAGTCGCGGTCCTCCACCAAGTAAAGGCACAGCAAGGCCTGCAAGAAGTTTCTGAAAGGTCGGCTGATGGTGCAGCTGTTGATGCCGCTCGCGATGTATGGATGAAGCGCAACACAACCGGACCCCCGCTGGGAAAACACATATGTATGTGGATTTGGAGCGTTTGTCTCCGAAGAGAGCAACGACGGTTGCAGATTGGAATTTCAAAGGGATATGGAAAAAAGCATTTATAATAAAATCAATGCTTAATTATTATGTCGAAACCGAGAAATGATAGCATATCCTGCGCAAGAACTACTATCGAGAATAAGAAACCGCGTGAAGAAAAGCGCGTCCGGACGGCCGCGATGGTCCTTACCTACCACGTGATGACATTGATGTTGATGCAAGAACTTTTTCGCGAGCGCAGCTCGACGTCGTTCTGCCAAGCTCTACTGCTGCACAGAGGGCGAAAGCTGGCAATGCAAAATTATAAAAAAGTAAGAGTAAGTTATCGCTCCCGCTCGCCCTACCGCCACGGAATCCGTAAGAAACACGACCCGCTGGGCGTGGGCGAGGGTCTTGGCTGTGTGATTGAGTTTGCGATTGATTCTGAATCGTGTTCGTGGTGCCCGTTGTTCCCCGTTTCATAAATTTACGGAGCCGCTCAGCGTGCTGGAAGAGCAACGCCAAAAGGCTGCGAGGGACTGCTCCATACTCGTCGAAGATCTACGCTCAACACAGTCATCGATCGGCCATCGAACAGGGAGGCTCATCTCGTCGTCCGCACATTTTTCTCTCTTGCTCGAACAATAAGGAAGATCATCATGCTTCGAAGGTTACCCGGCCTTGTGTCGCGGTCTTCCGCGGCCTCCTCGCGGCCCCCCCCAACATTTAGCCGCTTTTTCGCTGCCGCCGCGGCGGACCCCGCTGAGGGCGTACAGAACAGGCTGCTGCTCACCATGGGCTCGCCGCACGACAGCATCTTCAAGCGCGTGCCCATAGACTCGCTGACCGCCCCGGGCCGCGAGGGCTCCTTCACGGTCACGAACAACCACTCGCAGCTGGTCTCCCAGCTCCAGCCGGGGGTGATCACGGTGAAGGGTGCTGGTGCGGGAGACGGGAGCGGTGCGCTGCAAACCTACTTCATCAGCGACGGGTTCCTGTTCTTCAACCACGCGGCGGACGCGTCGGGCTGCTGCACGGTGGAGGTGAGCGGGTTCGAAATCGTCCCAACAGACATGCTAGACAAAGAGAAGGCGGCGACCCTACTCACGGAACTGAACGCGGGACCGAAGGACAGCGAGTGGGACAAGGCAAAAATATCGCTCGGGAGCGGCCTCCTCAACCAAGTGATCAAGGCGGCGACGTAAGAGAAATGGAAAAGGCGACAGGCGAGCAATGGACCGAAGAGGCGCAAGCGATGGAGAGGCAAAAGGATCCGAAGACCAAGAGGAAGACCGAGGCGGGGGCTGAAGCTGAAGTCGATTAGCCGACGGTACTACTACTTCATCTTCTCGTAGTACTCGTTTGTCAATATATATTCTTTTTCTAAATTCTTTCGCCAGGTTTTCAATTTTCTTGATGGCAAGATTCAAAGAAAGAGAATGGACATGGAGAAGATACTAGACGGGCTCCGCTCTATAAATCGATCACGGAACAATAATGCATGGACATGACAGAGTCTGCTTCTGCTCTTGCAAGCGTCGGCTTTCCAGAGGTAAGCGCTCGAAGATACTACAGTTGTCGCAGCGACATACATGAGTCTGTTCTTGATGATGAAGCCAGACACTCAGCCTCAACGCAGGCAGAGAAACGATATTTTTTTGCATCGAAGCTGTCGATCAAGACAAGAGAAAAGCAAAAATAGTTGTTGCTGGCCTCGCGCCAGCGTCAACCAGCCGCCTTCGGTGCTGCAAGAGCGGCGCACAATGAATGCGGTCACGCACCACCAAGAGGAACACTTGTGCTGGATCTCTCTCGTCTCATAAGGTTCTTCCTACCCGTGCCCGTCGTGATGCTTAGTGAAGCGCATTGTCGATTACGTTGTCCTCGCAATCAGCGTAAATCAGGGCTACTCATTCGTGGAGAAGAGCTTCTTTTTCTTTCAACCCATGATCAGAGGCTTGCCACCTTTTCGTGAGCTCTCGAACAGCACTCATCTTCGCCATCGTTGCCTCTGTCATCTTTTGGAAAGGATGTTTCCATCGTTATTCCACCCATTCTTTCAATGTCGAATCGATTTCGAAGCTCGTCGAATCAGCGTCGTGGTCGTGATAGATTCTTCTACGAGCGGCAGAACATAGTACGTTACGCGTAGTAGGTCGGCTACGCTTGTTTTGCTTTTATTCTCATTCATTCTCATACGTTTTCACTCGTGTCGTCCGTTTTGTTTGTCGACTGGTCTTCCCCAACCTCAAAAACACAGCCTGGAAAGCGGGCTAAGGCTACGGCGCCCTTTGTTTGAGCATAAAACAAGGAGTACGGGCACGCCGGTGGGCCCCCTTTTGGTAGGTAGGTAGGTAGGCCGTGCACCCGCATGCCCCTAACTAAGTACGCTCGGCCGAGT